>CAUYRT010013975.1:0-11056 GCA_963574885.1 Lepilemur ruficaudatus
CTGCCTCAATCTGCACCATTCAATGACTGACCTGGTCCTCTAGCTGTCCCCTCCCTCCACCTGGCCTGGCTGCAGCTTTCTCTCCCAGGGCCTCACTCTCTCTCCCAGTGCAGGAGAATATCCGTCTGTTGAATCTCTAAGATCCTGAATCAACTCTAGCAACACACTGGGCTTTCCTGAGGCCTCCTGGTAAGATGACACTACTTATCTCCATTAACCTCTGACCCAGCTAAGATGAAACAGCTCCCATCTGAGAGCCTCAGTGCCCTCGTCCCTGAACTAAAGATAAATAAAGTGTGGGGGTAGGGCACAGGGACCTGGAGGGCCCCAGACTCACTGCCCCCAGCCCCAGGGAAGGGCTGCCTCCTCCCTTCTGGCTATATCCCTGAGCCTATGAATAGATGATGCCTGGGGAACCCCTCCAGGTGGCCTCTGGGTTAAGAACTACATCTGGAGGAAGCAGTGCCCCCTAGGAAGATGGAAGGGCCATAAACCCTCAAAGACTGTCCATTTGATTTATGTGATAATAATGGGAATGTTAATCTCCAAAGGCAAAGCCATTCACTCAAAATTCCAACCTCCTGGGTCCCCACACCTGAATTAATGAGAACAGCCACCCCGGTGGAGGCTCGGATGGGCCAGGTATTTTACAGGCAGCATCTCCTTTACTCCTCACCACCAGCCAGGGAGCTGGGTCATGTTAGGATGCTCATTTTTACAGATGAGAAAACAAGCTCAGAGAGCTCAACTGACTTGCCCAAAGTCACAGATAACAGTTATTGGGATGTTCACTAGTGTGAGTGGCTCAGCTGCAAGTGTAGCCCACATTTGTCTAACTCCAAAGCTTGTGCTTTTAAACCCTAGTCCACACTCCCCCAATGTTCACACTAGGAGATGCCTACTTGGGAAAAAAAAAAATCCAGTTCAACCAGAGACTACAAATGATGCTACTCTTGGGCTCTTTTATTCAAATTGTATTTTATTATTAATACAATATTATTATAGTAATATTATAATATTACTATAATAATATAGTAATAATGTAATAGTAATATTACAATATTATTATAGTAATATTAATTTACAGGGCAGCAGAATAGTAAATGCTGTGTTATCTGTCCTCTGAGAACTGTAATTCACTCAAGTTAATATTACGTGCCTACTGTGTGCCAGATCATATTAATCAACTACCAATATCAATACTACAGGCGGCACCACTAAATATTAAACACATGAGAGTATATTTGTATCTTTTTCTAGAATGTATGAATCTTAATTCCCATAAGCAATAACTGTCCTTAAAGATGATAAGCAGTAATAATATGAATTAAAATTAGTTTAAATAAAAAGAAGCTAAGAGTCTTTTTTAAAATGGTCTTCTGATCGGTGTAGTTAGCCAATGGACTCAAAATGAAATTAAGTAGCCGATTCCAGGTGGCAGGCCAGAAATATGAGCCAATAAGAGAGGTCTTTGTAAAAGAGGGTAATTTAGATAGACATTGTGAGGGGTCTGTGAAGAGCCCCTTAGGAGCAGACTGTCCCATTTGTTTTGGATTCCTAATGCCTGATACCCAATATATGCTGAATGAATGAGCAAAGGAACAAGTGGATGATTTACAGCCTTTTCCATGCTGAAGCATCTCCTGGGATAGGCCACAGTTGGGAGCGTGAGCCCAGGTGGAATGCGGAGGGGTGGGGGAGGTTGTACCAACTACACAGCATATAAAAATCTTAAATGCATTTATAAAAGTAAAAAAATAACCTTTAAGGACTTTCTTTTTAGCTGCTTAGGTACATTGATATATGTTCTCTCATTGAATATAACAAGCCCGTGAAATCTGTATTATTGTGTCCATTTTATAGATGAGGATAGTGGGCTTATGGAGTTTAACTGACTCACCCAAAGTCATAGAGCAAGAAAGTACTGAAGCCACAATCCAGACACAGATGTGGGGCCCCTTGGCACACTCCCTTTTGTCCACAACACACTGCAGGAGTGCATGTTTCCCTCTGAGAAGGATGCTACAGCGCACTTCAGGCGGGAAGGGGTAGTAAGCTAGACGGCAAACAATGTTGCAAAGAAACAGAACGATAACCTCAGAATGAAAGTCAAGACACTGTCTAAACTGGAAGTTCCTAACCTTTTTGTTTTGAACACTTCAAGCCAGCTGGGCACATGCCTGTCCTGCAGTCTGCCTTTAAGCCCATAATACATGGGAAAGCAGAGACTAAGGGCTCAGTTAATTTCCTCACTCTCAGATTCTTGCCCAGAAAACCAGCAAGTTAATCCCCTCGTTGTTCTTCACATTAGCACCTCCACCAGAGACTACAGAGAAGAAGTAAATGTAAAAATAAATTCAAAGCCAGCATTATTGTTGTTTGTGACCAATTATAGGGATTGGGGAAGACTTGGGGTTTTTTAAAGAGATAAATAGTATTAGGAGAGTATGGATGAGGAATGAAGCTGAAAGTACATTGTTTAAAAAGATGCTTGCAATTTTATTCACATTTAAATTAACTACACTATCCTTAAATTCCTTGTTCTAGCTAATCTAAATTGGCTATAAAATCAGGCAAGTTTGAACTGTCTTGTGCATAAAACCAATGAAAATATTTTATTGTGTGCACTTCATTGCCTGATGCCTGATTCACTGACTGCACAATTTGTTTGCAAAAATCTCCAAGGTCCAAAGGCCAGTGGAGGTTTCATTTGGCCTATCATTGAGCTTTACAGATAACTAAATTCTTCTGGGATGGGGTAAGATGAAGGGAGTGGGGGGAGGGAGGGTAGAGTTTCCTAAAAATCCTTCTATGTGCATAACCTTTTCCCAGCCTGGTGTGCTTTCTGAACCGTTTCCCACACGTGCCAGGTGGAATGAGGGCTGGTCTGAGTAAGGAAACACAGGCCTGGGACTCCTCACTGAGACTCAGTTCCTCCACCTTCTGCTCTCTTTGCTTCCCCTGTTGTGAACATATGTGCTGGACCAAAAATTGAGACACATGGTCTGGCCACGAAAGAATGAAATTAAGACTGTTCCAGAAGATCTAGGACATATGTTCTCCAGAGCTGTAGCAAGCCGGGACTGTGTACACAGTAGGTGCTTAATGAATGCCTGCATTGAAAAATCACACTTGTGCTCCATATGGCATCTTGAATTTTCTTTAGAAATCTTATCCACAGCTAAATTTTTTTCTAACTCCTAAATTCTCTCAGGCTCCAGGACTATGCCAATTTGCTTTATACCTTTGCCTGGTCCATTTAATTTAAGGATCACTGTTTTCTTAAGATTAAAATTAAATTTAAAACCAAAACCTGAGGGCTCCAACTTAAATCCTGGGAACTTTAAAATATGGGTGAAGATTTAAAATATGCCTTTCCACTTGAAAAATAAATAAGTAGTTTGATGAGTAAAGCGCTATTCCAAACATATCACAACAGTAGAATGCTCCCAATGAAGTATTAACTGTTGGTTTGTTTAGATAAGACATCCATCTAGTCAAAATCAAGCTGCAATTACAGGACTTCAAAGCAAATAATTTGGCTCGGCAATGTTGGTTCTAATCTCACATCAAAAGCAGCTGTATCGTAGTTGGTTTATGAAAAGAAAACAATTCTTTTCAACCAATATGAAGCATGGGAAAACAAGGATAATATTTCTTGAAAACTTCAGAGAAATAAATAGTGTCACACTGTGAAACACACACAGCATTTCAGAATTTCACAGAATTTTTTTAAAATGTAAGCTGCCTAGAGATGTTAGGCTTCATGAAACAAGAACAGGTGTAAAACCCAAAGGGGAACATCCATTTTCATTATAGAACTAATAGAAATGCATATTAATGAGAGGAACTGCCAAAGCCAAGATCTGTTCTGGATGCTCAGGGATGGGGATACAGGAGAAAAACAGAAAGTGAAGCAGGGGGAAATCCTAAAATTAATCTCACCCATCCCATTCTCTGGAGTGTAAAGTGGAACACTGCTTCTCAAACATGAATGGTAATCCTGTTGAATGCAGATTCTGGTTCAGTACGTCTGGGGTGGGGCCTGAGTGTCCGCATCTTTAACAAGCTTCCTGATAACACTGATGCTGCCTGGTCCGTGGACCACACTTTGAGCAGCAAGGAAGTAGAACTTTTGACCTCTGAATCCCTCCCATACATCCATCACTTTGTGCTAAAAGCCAGCAGCCCCACTAGAAGAAACAGGCCACAGTCTGCAGCCCCGAAGGGGGTGAGGGGTGTTTTCATGTGCTAAATGACCCCCCAGAGCCAACACAACAATATACAGCAGAACAAAACCACAATTTCAATTGCAGAGATCAGCTCATTAGGACTTATCATTAGAGAGATCTAGATAAAAGGCGACTGAAGGTGGTAAAGAGAGTGTTGGGGCTTTTACCTTTTGATTTTGATTTCCCTGGAAAGTCGGGTGAAGAGAGCCACAGAGGGAGGGCAGTTGAACCAGTTGGTGGCCAAAGTCATTATCAGCTCTGACTTTGAGAGTGAGAGATTGAAAAATCAATGTGAGTTTGCACAACAAATAGCTGGCCTGGAAATAGGTTCAGCATATTTAGTGAAGATTTGGGAATACAGTGAGAAATGAAGAGAGTTATCATAGAACTAAAGGTGGTGTTTTAACATACTGGTACTTAACATTCTTACATGTGTCCTCCTCATCTGTACAACGGAAAAAATAACAACACATCCTTCCATGGATTATTGTGAGAATTAAAATGAGTTACATTAAACTGGTAGAAACAGATCCTAACCTATAGCAAGCACTGAGTGAGTATTATTATTGGGCTTACATTACATCAATTTGGGATATCCAGGTATCTAGTTCCAACACAAAAGGGTCATCAGCTATTAAAATATTATGTGGCATCACTAGGAAGGTCATCCATTGAAAACAGTGAATTAATTTAAAACTGGTGACAATCACTCAGTAGGTAGATACTACTTTTCAGGGGTAGCCATCTGTTTAAAAAAAAACTATTAACTCCTAATTCTTCACTTAACACAAAAATAATAAAATGAAAAAAACCATCTGAAAAAAAGATACTATACCTAGATAACTATAAGAAGAAATGAATGATTTTTTTCAACCTCCAGCTTGGAGATTATTTCCCTTACCCTAAGAATAATAAACAAAAACAGCAATCAATAGGTAAATATATTTGTTGCTGCAATTTTTTAAAAGGCCATTAAAAAAGCAATATTTTCTTAACAATCCCCTAGCTAAAGCCCACAATAGCCAATACTTGGAGTCAAGAAAGAGCACTGCTTTGTTATGGGGTGGTAACACTCAATTTTTCAAGAGAGCAACTGTATGTTAATTAAGGAAAATGTTGGCATCATTCACTTAGGAGGTTCTCACAGGCATTTGCCTTGGTCATTGTAACTCTGGGCTCCAAATTTCAGGACAAAATATGTCTGGTTGCTCCAAGGAGAACTCATTTCCAGTGAAAAGTGAGGTCTGGACAGTGAATATAGAAGAACACTGGGCTGGGACTGGGAAGCTGGGGAGACCCCAGTCAGAGGAGTGGTTTTATCTGATTTGATCACCACTGTGGCTGCACCACCCAGGACAGTGAATGAATGAATGAGCCTAGCCATGTGCATCTGACCACTGGGCTTCACTTCTCTTATTGGCCAAATAGGATGCTAGACAAGACTATGATCCTTCTCCATCAACATTCATTAACATCCTTCCACCATTAAGATTCTAGAACTTCATGAGTGCCATTCTGTGTAGAAGAAACTTTACTGGATGTATCTTTATGAAGCCTAAATAATTATTAGATTATTCTACAGATCAGCTTCTCGTACATGATACAGGCAAGATAAATAGTACTAGTCCCTATTATAACCACCCTCCAACAAACAAGAGATACTCAGGTCCATTTTCAGGCTGGACAAGTGGGAGCCTCCTGCTTCCTGTGCATTCCATGTTAAGTTGTGCTTGAGTCTATGAAATGCTCGGCTGACATCTCATAACCCTTGAGCATCTCTTTCCTCCAGGCCAAAGAGATGATCCCAAGTGAGAGGCCAAATCCAAGGACATTCCCAATGGCTGCTCCTCTGCTGGGCAGTCAAGGCAGAACCACACAGCTTCGTCCATCTCAAATAGTTACAGAGTCTCTTCATAGACACACCACTCCTGCATCACTTCCCTGGAAGTTGTCCCCAACCACTCGGACTAGTCACATCCCTGCATCATGAATACTCATGCCCTGTACTCCTCTCCTCACAGCACTCATCCCAAGAGAAATTCCACATTTTTGTAAATATTTGATTACACGAGGGTCTACCCTGGCCATTGCCCAGGGTCCATGGTTGCTACTGCAACCCATGCTATCTTCCCAGCATTTAGCACTGTGTCTGGCACATACTAGACACCTAATAAATACTGAATGAATGGACAAAGGAGTAAAGTGGTTGGCTTGACTAGAAAAGAAAATAGGAAATTCCTGGAACATCTGAAGATTCCCCCTAATTTTGTTTAATAAACCCTGTGGACTTTGTACAGAACACTAATACAAGATGAGCAATTTCTAAATAGGTTGATATCCTCACGTCACCAAGTTAAAATATAATCCCATATGCTTTACACCACGCACAGATGTGTGGCCAACCTTGTGGCAATGGAATAAGGAAAAATACGTGCTCCAGATCCCTTCAGACCTGGGTTCAAATCTTGATTCTTCCATATATCAGCTATACAAAATCACTGAATCTAAGCCTCAGTCTTCTCATCTGATAAATAGGGGTAAGAAAAGACAAAATGGGAATACATATAGAGTTGTATATGGGTTGTTGGAAAGACGAAATGAGAATACACATAGAGGCTTAGCCAAGCACAGGACAGATGGTGAGTGTTCATAGTGTGTTGACTCTCCTTAAATATTATTCTTCATGTCCCAAAATAGGCTACAGCATCCATGTGGCCAGCAGGAAACACTTGAAAATAAGGATTCTCCAACAATTTCAATCCTATGACCACTTCCACACCATAACTCATCACATCTGGCTCTTACTGTTTTGGTTTTGATAATCCTGCAATTAAGCAAGGAGCATCTTGGATAAAATGTCATAAATAAATTATTAGCTTACACCAGAAAGAAAAACCTAGAAGACTCTAGCCAGAGCCACCGGAGTACCCTAGTCCTTGAGCACCAAGACTGGAGAAGAGAGAGGTGACCTGATCCAGAGGTCACAAGGGCATTTACCTTTACTTTGACTTTCTCAGCAGGCCTGAGGGCCCCCACAGATACTGTCCTCCTGATAACAAACCTCCCAGCATTCATGTGCCTTGTTTCTGGGACAATGTGACAGTTAAAAGCGGACCCAGTCTCTAGAACACAGGGAGTTTGAGGGGAGCAAGATTAGTGAACTTCAAAAGCCTAGGAGGACTTGATAAGCCAAGGGTAGGGGTGGGAATATTTATTTAAAAGCTTACAGTCCCTGAAATATTTCATCTGGGCCCCCACATTCCCCCACCTTCCTTCCCCTTGACCTTTCTGTGACCCTTTCAGCTCTTGAAGCCTCTTGTCTTGGGTCAGCCGCATTCCCAACCATAAGACCAATTTTTCCCTAGTTAGGGTTCCAGAGACACATCCCTCTCCTCAGGGGCCCTTGAGGGTTTAAAAAAAAAAAAAGAGAGATCAACGTTTACATTGGTAGAATACACTCAGCTGTGGGGAGGGTTTAATCTTTTTTACAACCGTCCCTGCAGCTGTGCTGTCTGCCTTACCGCCCCCCACCCCCACCCCCAGGTCCTTGGCCTTCCTGGAAATAGCTCTCCCCAAAGAGCACTGGGACACATGATCCTAGCTTCACTAAATATAGTTCAACTAAAATCACTGATGTCCCATAACCAGATGGGATAACTGCAGTGGGGCTCATGGGTCCCGGAAAGGAGCTCATGGAGATAAAGCCACACTGCTCCGGGTGGGCTGGGGAGGGCATGCAGAGCAAGCCCGCAGGGCAGAGAGAAGAGGGAGGGTCTGGGTGGGGGGCGCCTAGGGAGAGGAAATAATTTTTTTTGACGTTCCTTCCTGAAATTACCAAACTAACTTCCTACAGCCTTTTCTTCTTCTCCTTTTAATTGATTTTCAAGAATATGTGGCAAATAGAGGATGAATCAGCCCAAAATTCCTGGGCAACAATTCAGGTCTGTCCCTCATCACAAGCTGGATGAAGAAAACACAAGAATGGGGGAGGGGGAGGATTTGTTTAAGGGAAAAAATATATATTCCTTAAAAATACAACCCTAGAGTCTCTCAGAGGTCTGCTTTAAATATGCTTTAGGGAAAAATAAAAATGAAACCTGATATTTAAAAAACAAATTTCTTACACCAAGCTTAGAGGTGGCCCTCGCAACATCCAGAATAGAATTCTACCTTATTACCATGCAAAACGCTACACGGCACCTTTACATTCTGTGTTGTGACGTGCATTTTCTTGTTCTAATAGCAAGCTGTGGTTTACTACCTAACTCTTAAAAAGTCACAAAATGCAATGATTGAGGGAAGATTAAAATATAATATGAAGATAGTGAAACAGGTGAGCAACAAATAAAAAATGAATAAATAAGTAGTGGCATATTCCTACAATGTAAATTACAGCAGTTAAAAAATTATGGACTACATGTCTCAACGTGGAGAAATCTCCAAAACGAAAAGTCGAACCAAATAAACAAGGTACGGGAATCACACAGTCTGAGGCTATTTATATAAGTTTAAAAACATGCAAAACTTGACTATCTACTATTCATGGATAAGTACAGATGTTTATAGATACATAAGTATAAAACACATGAGAAATTATAAATGCCAAATTCAGAGTGGTGGTTTCCTCAGGGGAAGGAATACTCAGAGAACATAGATTTAAAAGAAATCAAAAAAACTTTTATTTCTTTAAAAACTGATGTGAAACAGAAATGGCAAAAAAAAAAAAAAAGATTTAAGAAGCTGCAATGAGTACACAGTGTTCATTACTTTTGTTTAATGCTTCTGCACGCTTGAAATGTTTCATCATAAAAATGTTAAGAACCTCAGACAAGTCTTCAGGTGAAAGTCAGTGTACAACTTCAGACACCTACTGAATTCATTCATAGAGCTCTCCCGACTTCCTCAAATACCTGGACTCCAAGAGATGCTATCTCTGCCTGGTGCAGTCCTAACCAGCTTTTGGTGAGGACTATCAGAGGATTCCTTTTCAAGGCTTTTGGGAAATCATTCCAGCCAGAGGATTCACAAAAAAAGTAAGCATTAGGTATCTAAAAGCTTCTGTTAGGAACTCTTAGGAGGAAATGGAATTTAACAAGCCTCCTTCAGACTAAACATTGCCAATTTCACTTCTGGCAGTGATGACAAATGGCTCTCACCCCAACTCTGACTCTAGTGAGTGACATAGTCTCGGGCAAGGTCATTCACCTCTTAATTACCTCATCTGGGACGGTCTGGGTTTGAAGAGTCTGTGGTTCTAAAACCAGAATTAAGAAGATGGGGACACACATGTGGATGGGCACCAAACAAGACCTCTCAGCCATCATTTATTCTCGGGGTACAGGCAGCCCTCTATCCAGACCCCTCTCCCAAACACACCTCCTGTTTTCCCTCTTCGATTCGAGAGCTCAAATTCCCCAAATTAGACACTCCTTCAGATTAAACGCGACATTAAAATGCAAATAGTCTGTGGGACCATAATCACCCTTTAGCCCCAGCAACATACGTTATCTCTTTTAATTCACACACAGCCACTTGTAACACAGATAAGAAAACTGAGGCTTACAAAGCTTAAGTGATTGGCTCAAGATAACACAGTTTTTAAGTGCGAAACCCAGGCTTCAAGGCCAAGTCTTCAAAATTTCCAGCTTCTACTAATTTAATTGCCTTGAATTAGCCTTAACAGGGGATAGAATCCGAAAAGAAAGCAAGAGTAAGAGATTAGGGAGGAAGGTCAAGGAAAGGATAGTCTTGGAGCTGGGTCTGCAGGCACAGGAAGATGCAAAGACTGAAAGAGACTGAAATACCCCTTTGTCTTACTTTGTCATTTTACATGAAGCTAGCTCCCTTCACAACCTTATGGATTTTAATATTGCAAAGATCAAGGTAGGGCTGAAAACGAACCACCAAGTCATGCCAGACAGTTATTACGTACAAACTATTTTCCTCTCCACACCTTCCTACCACAGTCAAGCTGAAATGTTAACCATTGGAGCCAAGGGAAATGATTTGTATAAATCAACATGTGCAGTCCTTGGCACCATAAGGAATCAGCACATGACAGTAATGATGAAAATGATGATGACAGTGATGATACTGACGGTGAAGACTGAATCAAGAACTGTCCAAGGTCACTTGAAAACATCTTGTAAAAAACCATCTCATGCAACCTGACAGGTGCACCCCTGGGCTTTCATTATTTATGACCTTTTCAACGCTTAAAATTGTTTTAACATGATCCGATATCTTTATCTGTCCAAAATGCAAGGTTTGTTCAAAAGGGTTTGATCAGCAAACAGCCCTCTTTTCTAAGGGGGTTTCTGGATGTACCTATGAGACAGAGCAAGTAAGCAGATGGCCCTTCTCCAAGTTTCACACCACTGGTTTATTACCTTATCGTTAAGTAGAAAGCAGGAAAAAAAATGGATTAGCATGTATAATACTTTCATGTATTACGCAAATAAAATGGACACTTTAAATAGGAACATAGAATTCATATAGTCTTTCTATCTCTTGCTAGGGAACTTTATTTGTTATATCGTTAATGCCTTAATAGAAGGCAAACATTTTCTTTCACATCCCTGAGATTGTTCCTTATAAAAGTAGTTGCCTCACATTAGCTTCCTTACAAAATCTCACAAATAACAAAATGTTTTCCCAATTATTTTGTTTTGAACTACAAAGTACCTACAGCGGGGAAGGAATACAAGTCTAAAACAACCTCAATCCGTGCTTGTTTGGAATCCTTATAGATGTCAGTATGGAATAGGTAAAAAAGGGAACAAAAGAAGTTTAACCTGGATTTAGTCATTTGTTTCCTAAAGGTT
>CAUYRT010013976.1:0-20611 GCA_963574885.1 Lepilemur ruficaudatus
GGCACATGCCTGTAGTCCCAGCTACTCAGGAGGCTGAGGCAGAAGGATCGCTTGAGCCCAGGAGTTTGAGGTTGCTGTGAGCTAGGCTGATGCCACGGCACTCTAGCCAGGGCAGAGTGAGACTCTGTCTCAAAAAAAAAAAAAAAAAAGATGGTTCTATTCCCTTCACAATGACTAGTCAGGCATTTGCTCGTGTGATTTTAGGAGAAGTCTTCTGGGAAGCAAGTTGGGAAGACTTTCCCCACTCCTAAAAAGCTGCACAAGAGAGAGACCATCTAGTATCTCCTAGAGGTTGTCTTGTCTAGATGTAGCCTGCAGTCGTTATTATTACTGCCTTGCCACTATGAGGCGAGCTAGGCTCAAGGTAACCAATGTAATGAATAAAACTTTTATCGGCTAAACATTATCTCTTCCGAAAGGTGGCTGTGCTCCATAAGTTAAATTATGGATCAGTTTCTTATTTGGTAAACCAAGATACAGAACATAAAATTGGTTGTTGAAACTCAAATGTTCACACCAATATGTTTTCTGTTCCACATCTAATCAGGAGGGATGATGCTCTGTCTAGAATGGTTTTCTAAGCTGTATTTAGTTGTGGACATATTTAACATGTTTAAAGCACAACTTTACAAACTTCTCAGGGTAGATATGTAGAGCTAATAACAACTGGAAGCTAAAATTAAACTATTGATGGGTGACATTTTATTTAGATAGTCTTCAATCTGCACAAAATGAGTGAGTAGAACCACATATTTCTAAACTAAAACAATTTTATCGAGGTAATTTTCTTTTTTAGAATTAAAGAGTATTTAAGTTTTGATATTATTAGTGTAACAGCCCTATGGAACCATTTAATCACAGAAGGCTAATCTGTCCACACAACATTCTCTTCTACATGAAACTTTCCTGAGAAACAATTTAGAATCCTTCTATTTTTGAATCGAGTATTCAATCATCTTGTCTAGACTGACTTGCTAGATAAGGCCACAGAGTCAGTCTGTGTGAATCACCCATTTTCATATTGCCCAGACATAAATTCTTTTCAGCAGTGCAGACTGTCCAGTCATCAGCCTCAAAAATATGTATGTCAAAGGGGGAACTGAATGAGAGGATGTTCATGGCTTAATTCCACAGGTAACCACTTACAGAGAAGTAAAGTTACAAAAAATGCCCTCTGACAATTACTGGCAACATCTTTGGATACAAGATGGTATGTTCAGAACACAGTTTCAGAAATCAATAAAACAACAACTATTAGTTGGGCCTGGATAATTGCACCTTAATAATGAAAGATGACAGGGTGGTGTTGCCAGAGAAAGACCAGCTGGCTGGTCACCTGCAGGTGGACATTACTTTGGTGACATCACAGAAGTCAAAGGTATGATTCTTGGATTTATAGATTTAAAATTTTGACCTCCACAGTGCACCAGAGTTATCAGACTCAAGAAGACAATTCCATGATAACCAAACACACAGGGGACTGATATGTCAATCAGAATGCCATTTATTCATTTAAATAAGAAATATGGCTGTGACACACAAAAGAATGATCATTTTGGCATAACCTGTTGTTTTAGTCCATTCCTGCTGCTACAACAAAATACCTCAGACTGGGTAATTTATAAGCAACAGAAATGATTGCTCACAGCTTTGGAGGCTGGGAAGTCCAAGATCAAGGCTCCAGCAGATTTGGTGTCTGGTGAGGGCTGCTCTCTGCTTCATAGATAAAGCCTTCTTGCTACATCCTCAGAAGGGGGCAAACAGGATCCCTCAAGCCTCTTTCATAAGGGCACTAAGCCCATTCATAATCATCTCCCAAATCCCCCACATCTTAATACAATTACTTCAGAAGTTGAATTTCAACATGTGAATGTGGAGGAGATACAAATATTCAGACCACAGCACCTGTATTTTCCCTGTAGGTAGCTAATATTTAAATCAAATTAGAATCGGAAAGTTGCTTGGTGAGCAGTGACAAATTTGAACGAAAGGGGTTATTCGTATGATTCAAATGTTGGGTGGCACTTGATTTTAATAGCCTAATTCCATCATTTTCAAATTCTATTCTTATTTTATTAGCAACAGGACATATTTTGAGGATATAAATCTTACAAGGAACACATACATAAATATAGATATGAATATAGACATATAGATACCTCTGCTCCTCTCTCTCTCTGCTCTGATTGAACTACGGTAGCCTATCCAGGTCCCCATATACTCAGCAACCCCATGGCCTGCAGGGAAGCAGCAAAATTCACATATTGAAACACAACTTCTGAGGATTGGGAAAAGGATTCCAAGGATGAACCAGCATATGCAGAGATACAGAAGCATGAAAGATGGGACATTCTGGGAACAACAGTGGTTTGCTAAGAATGGAATGCAGTATTTGTGAGGAGATAGAGGAGATCGTAAGAGATCAGGCTTAAGAAGTAAGCAAGAGACAAATGATGAAGGAAAGAACCTGTAAGCTTTCCAAAAGTACTTGAAAAAAAATATTGTTTCCATATAAAGCTATGGAAAGCCTTAAAAGGATTTTCAGTGGGGCCATAACATGATCAAATTACACTTCTATAAATAGCACTGTGGCTGAAAAATAGAAAATTGGAGTTAGCAGGAAAGGTACAATATATGCAAGAAGGATAGTTGGGAGGCCTATATCACATGCTACCAGGGCTCTCACCCTTATCACCTTACCCTGAGAGCTTCACTGTCACGACACTTGTCCTCCAACGGACAGCACCTGCATTTCGTCACCTGAAAGCTTTCTCTTGCTGCGGGAGCCCACTTTGTTAGCTGAGGCAGTCTTGAAGTGTCAGAGGATGAATGCCCCAGCAACACCCTTGACCAATAACAAGGGGGCTGGTGTAAAACTCCAGGGCACATGTTAGCCCCACTTGGGACTAAGCCCCAGTTGCCCACAGTCGTAGCCAGCTTGACAATGGAAATTTTGGCTGCTTTTCTTTCCTTGTCTCACTTCCCCGCTCCTCTCCTTGTGTGCTTCATCTCCCACATTACTTGTACTCAAATCTTTATCTCAGAACCTGCTTTGGGAACATCTAAACTAAGACAAGTCCACTGTAGGCGAAGGGTGATGAATGCCTGAATCGAACAAAGAAAATAGAGTGGGAGGAAAAGGAAATGGGCTGGGATACATTCAAAAGAGGTAAAGGCTGAATAGGAGTGATATTGGAGAATTCCAGGGTGGCATCCAGGTTTCTGATTTGGGGGACTGGGAAACAGCAGTAAAGTAAAGTAATAGAGGAGAAGGAGAATTTTGGAAAAGACGATGGGCTGAGAGTTGCACGTGCTGAGTCTGAGACAAACACGTGGAGGTGAGAAGTAGGATGTTAGAAGTACCAGCTGGAGCTCAGACGACTGGCCTGAGCTGGAGACATGTACTTGTAACAATGGGCTTTTATCATTTTGTGCTCATACCTGAATCCCCTTCATATTTAGGGAAAATAAAAGATGAAAGGAGGTAAGGCCCCTTCCTCTCTTGAGATAAATCAATAGGGGTGCAGATTCACTTTCCCAACTCCTTAGCATTAGGGCACAGACATGTGACCTAGGCTTAACCAACCAGATGCTCCCACCAGGAATTGTACACATTGCAGGCCATGCAAAGAGCCAAGCGCAGTCTGATTGTTCAGGGTGGACGTGGCTGAATTGAGAGTCCAGTGTTTCTGGCTTGATGGCAGCAACAATGAGATTCTCTCTTCTGTCATTTCTGACAGGTCAACTTTAAGGGAGGGAGCCAAGAATCCATGCTAATTTCCCATAATGGTAGGAAGTACAAGTCAAATTCTGTCTGTGTTTATTGAAAAAAGATCAATGTTCTAATTCTTTTTTATGTATGTCAAATAATGTATTTATTTATTTATTTCAGAATATTATGGAGGTACAAATGCTTTGGTTACATATATTGCCTTTGCATGGCACAAGTCAGAGCTACAAGCGTGCCCAAATGCCAGACATCACGCACCGCACTCATTAGGTGTGAATTTACCCGTCTCCTCCTCCTCCCACCACCTGCCTGACGCCCTATGAATGTGACTTCCATATATGCATATAAGTGTTGATCAATTAGTACCAATTTAATGCTGAGTATATGTGGTGCTTGTTTTTCCATTCTTGTGATGCTTCACTCAGAAGAATGGGCTCCAGCTCTATCCAGGATAGTACAAGGGATATTACTTTATTATTTTTTTTTATGGTTGAGTAGAACTCCATGGTATACATAGACCACATTTTATTAATCTCCTCATGTATTGATGGGCACTTGGGTTGTTTCGGTATCTTTGCAATTGTGAATTTTGCTGCTATGAACATCTGAGTGCAGATGTCTTTTTTACAGAACGTCTTTTTTTACCCAATGTTCTAATTCTTAACTTGGGAGACAGGTTCATGTGAGTTTGTTTTAGTTTTTGTTTGTTTTATATTAAGTATTCCTATGCATTTTAAACATTCTCTTGTATGCATATTTCACAATAAAAATTTTAAAACAAACAGGATTTGAACAGAGGTAACAAATGAGAAATTGTGTTCAAGGATGAAAAGGATATAACGTCTGAGATTTGCTTCGAAGTAAGAGGGGAAAATGAAGAAGACTCATAAAATGTTGATCATTGCTAATGCAAAGAGACCAATACGGTGGCCTTCTGGGATATTCTCTTTACATTTTTGTATGTTTGAAATTTCTCTAATTATTTACAATTTCTCTAATTATTTAACAATATTTTGAACAGGACAGAATAATTGGGTGTGGAGGATGAATTAGAAGGCGGGGAAGAGAGATGGAAGCAGAAAGGGTATCCAGGACTCATGCAGGAAGATTAATTCTGGGAATACTCTAAAGGAAACCCAGTGCCTCACACATTAAATATGACCATTATTTATTGATTGATATTAATCTAGAAAACTGGCAACTGACTGGAAATAGGACTAAACTTTGTTTAATCAGAAAACTAAAACCTTGGAAATATCTGAAGACTTGAATCACTAACAGCCCCTAGATTGTTTGTTTTCTACAAATTCAGATGCCTCAGATTTCAGATTCTCTACTCACCTGTGCACCGCCAATGGCTTACATTTTTCTTTGGTAAACTATGAACACTTCTCCTTGGTAACAAGTGTCACTCTTGATATTATTAATTCTACTTTTCTGCTCCTATGGCTGAGAAAAGCTTTTCCCTGAAAATGGATTTCTGGCCTTGTCGCCAATCTTAGCCAGGATTTTAAGGTGTCACTTTATTGCCCTGTTCTTTAAGCTTTATAGAACCACCTCCACCTCCACTCCCACCCCCATCTCTAAGAAGAGGAACTGGGAATATGTCTCCCAAGGGCTGTCTGGAGAATATTTGAGTGACACTATCCCGGGCCACTAAAAGGAATCAACTCCCAAGGGTAGAATGAAATCTCTGCTTTTCCAGGGCTTCCTCCCCTCCTATTCAGTCTGAAAGGTCTGGAACATACTGCATTATCCAGATTTATTCACCATTTTATCCCAGCATCCTTAAGGGATTTGATCAAAGGAGAATCCCAGAATATAAACCAGCCACACCTGCAAATTTTATTACAAGTGTGTTGTTTGTTTGTTTGATTCAGATGGGGGAAGGATGGCGGAAAATTAAGAGCTACAGGAACATTGTCCTCACAGCTCAGCTCCTCTGCTGCGGGCTTCTTTCCAGTTGGTGCAACAGGAGATCTGGGGCCTGTGTTTGCTTTTCTTGGCATTCACAGAGGTGGTGTCTGTAGCTGAAGACACTGGGGTTGTTGCCAGAGGCCCTGCTGGAGCAGGGACTGTGTGAGTCCAGGTTCCAAGATCTCATCTGCTCACATCAATGGGGAACATTTTGATCTTGGCAAACGCTCTCATGCCGGCACTCCATGTCTACCCAATTCTTCTCCCTACTTCTCCGACCCCAAGCAGAGCAGCGGAGTGACCTCTGAACACACACAGCTGGGCAGCACCACTGTCTCCGGAATTCCCCCTATCTCCCTGGGGAACGCGAACAGTGGACACAAACATGACTACAAACTGCTAGCAACCTGGCAGCACATTAACAACAGAACCCGCAAGGAGAAAAGAACAGCCAGCCTTCCTTCCCTGGTAGCTGGTCCCCCTGTCCAGCCTACTTCAGACACCAGGGAAGTAAATATTTCAACCATAAAAATGAGTCGTCTGAGCACAGTTACAGACAGAAAATACATTCTCTGTGAGTGGGAGATGTGATCTCCCTCTTCAGGCTATTGCTAATCACTGATATCAGGATGGGTGTTCTCTAACAGTGCCCGGCCATGCTCTGGCTGTCATTTTGACCCCTCTGGAACTCTGGATGTGGTCAGTCTGTCAAGTCCTCCAAAACTCAGGTCCTCATTGATCACTCCACCCTCAACCTCCCATTTGCAAGACCCTCTAGCCCACTTCCTGCAACTGTCACCTCACTCCCCTGTGCCTCGGGGCTCTCACACATCCCTGCAGCTCAGCTCCACCCTCCTTACATGCAAAGGAAGGGGTCAGCTCCTCCTCCTTCTGAGCCAAAGTTTCTCAACTTCCAATCCTCCAACAGGAAAGACAAAATTGAACCACCAGAATAAATTAGCTCTTTCCCAGTTTTGCCTCTACAGGAACAGCATTTCCAGCTCTTTCTCAACTCTTTAAACTCTTTTCCAGATACAAAATAGGCAACTTAGAATTTTGGGTTATGATGGGATTTTAATTGAGAAACAGCCTACATTCATCTGATATAATTTTAAAAGTAATAATTATTGAGCTGTTTATGTACTAGGTACCTGATTAAGTGCTATCCTATTTAGTCCTTACAACCACCCTTTTGCAGATGAAGAAATTGTTATCCAGAGAGATTAAGCTGCTAAAGGTGATGCAATGGATAAGTGGTAGAACCAGAATTTGAACTCAAGGCATCCTGAGCCCAGAGGATAATCACAGTGTATTTTTCCCAATCCCTAACAGCACCCCTCTTTTAAAATTTCTTGCCTTCTCTTTACACTTCCCCTTCCCCAGATCACTATTATTAATGTCTACCTACTTACAAGGAAAGTTAGGTACCTTACTTGGCGATGCTAACCAAAAACCACCCCTCCGCCTTTTCCTTTGCCATCATCCTAGTGCTTTCCCCAGGGTTAATTATTCTGATAATGTTTCTAACACCCTTGTATTAGTCAGGATGCTCTTGGCTACAAGAATCTAAACTCCCAACCCAGGCTAACTTAACTGATAAGTATGTTTATTTTACGTAACAGGAACTGTTAAGGGTGGATCAGAATTCAGGGCTGCATGATTGAGCAGCTCCAAATTGGTACTAATTGATCAACACTTATGTGCACATATGGAAGTAACATTCATGGGGATTGGGCAGGTGGCAGGGAGTAGGAGATGGGTAAATTCACACCTAATGGGTGCAGTGAACACTGTCTGGAGGATGGGCACACTTGTAGCTTTGAGTGGGCGGTACAAAGGCAATTTATATGACCAAAGCATTTGTACCCCTGCAATATTCTGAAATTTAAATAAATAAATAAAAAAGAATCCAAGGATCAAGGTTCCTTCTATCTCCCCACTCTATAAATGTAATTCAAAGGCTGGTTCCCCTCAAGAATTTAGGACAGCTACCAGGAGCAACTTGCTCCACAGTCTTCCCTGCTGTTGTCGTGTGTGTGTGTGTGTGTGTGTGTGTGTGTGTGTGGTGGTGGTCCATATCTGATTGGACCAGTTTAGGTCAATGCCCAACCCTACCAACAACAAGGGAAAGCACAAAGAGATGAGTTTAAACTCAAATTCCTGAGCAATTATCTGACAGCCTCTAGCTGCTAGCTTTTCCAGAGTCTGCCTCAGCTTTTAAGGGGAATTCATGCTCTTTTTGGGTGGCCCTGCACCAACGACTAAGCAAGATGGTGGTGATTCAAGGGCCTAGCCATTCCCACCCAATGCGGGACTAGTCTAGTGGGCATTCATTGTCTTGGAGCTCCTGACTGTGAGGGCAAAGAGTTTTTCGGTGCTACTTCATGGTCTGTTATCTCCCCAGTCCTACCTCCTCCTCTTTTCCTCTCCCTGGTGTTACTCCTCAATAAGCCTTTTGCATTCCTACCTCCATCTCAGCACCTGCTCCCCAGAGAACCCAACCTGCAGCAGGATCCAGGGAGCTAGCTATGGCTCTATCTTGACCTTCTGTCTCTACTCCACCCACTTACATCGTATTTCCTGTCCTTCACCATCTACACGCCACCTCTCCTGCTAAGACTGCTTTTTGTCTGCCTTTTGACTTCCAGCCCTTTAACCCATCCCCAGTCTTAGTCCACTAGCCATTATGTACTTTCCCTTGTGTCATGCCTGACCCTGGACTGAATCTTAACCACAACTTTGCTATCACCTGATTTCACTCCCACCTTAGGCCAGTTCCCATCCCTGGAAAAGCTACAGTAAAATGAAAGTTACAGTAAAATGTCCTTTCTGCCCCCCTGCTATGGGTCAACTGAAAACCTGAAAGCCAAGTTTCATGGCTTAATGACAAATCCATGCTATCTAAATGTAATTGGTCCCTCGAGGCTGCTCAGTGATTATTTCACTAATCTCTATAGACTCCCACTGCATGGATGCTAAATGTTTTCTTCTCTTTTTACTTCCTAATGTCCCTTCCTCCTAATTCCTCCTCATACCCTGAGGAAGAATTGTTAACTCCTTTCTTTTTCTGTTGATCAAGTATGTAGTCCTTGAAATTAGAGTGGGTGGGCTTCTGTTGCTTTTACCTACCCAGATTCATGAAGTTCTCCTTGGAGGACGGCCCTTCTCTCATCCCCAGTCGATGCAGCTCCAACCTCCCTTAAAGCTGGGTGTGTGTCAGGCCTGGCAAATGGATCAGAGATGGACATGTGAATCAAGCCAGACCCGCACAACTCTTGTCAGAACCACTGGAGGAAAAAACCATCTTTTTCTTTAGGGATTGCTAATCTGTAAAGAAATAAACCTGATGCTGTAAACCTCCATCTTGTCCCAGAAGGGACAAGCCTGTCTAAAAAATAAAAAAATAAAAACAATAAATAAAAAATAAAAAAAATAAAAATAAACAGAGGAAAACAGATCAGGTCCTGATGGCATCCTACTGCTTCTAGATCCACCTACCTTAAAGCCATCATCAGGGCTGGGTGCCGTGGTTAAGTCCTGTAATCCCAGCACTTTGGGATACCAAGGCAGGAGGCTCCCTTCAGGCCAGGAGTTTGAGACAAGCCTGAGCAACATAGCAAGACCCCACCTCTACAAAAAAAAATTTTAAAAGATTGGCTGGGCGTAGTAGTGTGGACCTAGAGTCCCAGCTTTTTGGGCAGGTTCCTTGAGCCCTGGAGTTAGAAGCTGCAGTGAGCTATGATCATGCCACTGCAATCCTGGGCAACAGACTCTTAAAAAAAAACAAACAAAAATTAAAGCCATTGTCCCATAGGATTTTTTAATTATATCATCCAACAAATTCTCTTTGTTACATAACCAAGTTTGAATCATATTTCTTTACTTTCAGCTAAGGGTCTTGATCTATAAACTCCTCTCAACCTCCAAATTTGTCTATCTTCACCTATTCTGACTTTTTCTCACAGGTCTCTGACAAAGGTACTGCTCTTGTTTATATGGTTTTCTTGCTATGCCTAATTTTTCTTTGGGAACTTGCATTATCAATTACCCTTCCTTCACTATCTTTTCGCCATTGCCTATGTTCATAACTGGTATTGGCCAGATAAATGCTACCAAACTATTACAAAAATGTAATCTTTGATGAGAACAGACAGAAGGTACTTCTGAAGGTATGAGAACAGGGCTCTTTGGCTCTTCTTCTGCAGGTGGGCGAGGGAGAGTCATTCCAGAGGGTGGAGGGTCAAGTTTGATACAATCTCTATCCTTCCATGTCTTCTTCTGCATGTTCCTCAAAAGGAAGCTAAGATCTCACCTCCTCACTCATCCTTCCACCATTTGACAGTACACCCTGTTCTTCTTGAGGAATTGTTTTGTGGCACACAACGGTGAGCAGGATATGAGCTGTGTCATTATGTGGAAGAGATTCTGCAGAGCTCAGTGGACTAAGAGGAGGGAGAAGACTGATGTTCATCAGTAACCCTTGACTGTACTCAAAAACTTTTCAATGTTCAGTTGGATTTCTTTCTTTTCATTTTATTTTTTATTTAATTTTATAATTGTTTTGTTTTGTTTTGTTTTTGTTTTGAGACAGGGTCTCACTCTGTCACCCAGGATAGCAGTGGCGTCATCCTAGTTCACTGCAACCTTATACTCCTGGGCTCAAGTGATCTTCCTGCCTCAGCCCTCTGAGTAGCTGAGACTAAGTGTGCGCCGCCACACCTGGCGAATATTTCTATTTTTTGTAGATATGGGGTCTTGCTGTTGCTCAGGCTGATCTCAAACTCCTGACCTCAAGCAATCCTCCTGCCTCGGCCTCCCAGAGTGCTAGGATTACAGGCATGAGCCACCGTGCCTGGTGGCTTTATCTTAAACAGATAATATATTTACATGATTTAAAATTCAAAACTATATAAAAAGATATATAAAGAAAAGTTTCGGCCAGACGACGTGGCTCACGCCTGTAATCCTAGCACTCTGGGAGGCCGAGGCGGGTGGATCACTCAAGGTCAGGAGTTTGAAACCAGGCTGAGCAAGAGCGAGACCCCCGTCTGTACTAAAAAAATAGAAAGAAATTAATTGGCCAACTAAAAATATATACTAAAAAAAAAATTAGCCAGGCATGGTGGCACATGCCTGTAGTCCCAGCTACTTGGGAGGCCAAGGCAGAAGGACTGCTTGAGCCCAGGAGTTTGAGGTTGCTGTGAGCTAGGCTGATGCCACAGCACTCTAGCCCAGATGACAAAGTGAGACTCTGTCTCAAAAAAAAAAAAATGAAAAGAAAAGTTTCACTCCCCTGCTTCTCCACTTTTTCCATCAAGTTTTCTGAAGTTTTTAGTTTATACTTCTGTGTTAGTTTCTATTGGTGCATAACAGATTACCACAAACTTAGTGGTTTAAACAAAGCATAATTATCTCATGATTTCTGGAGGTCCAAAGTCTGAGCAGGGTGTAATTGGGTTTTATGTTGAAGGCCTCACAAAGCTGAAATCAAGGTGTCCGCTGGGACTACAGTCTCTCTAGAACTCAGGGTCCTCTTCCAAGCTCATTCAGTTGGTTCCCTACTGTATGAGGCTGTACGACTCATGTCCCTGTTTTCTTGTTGGCTGTTGGCTTAGGGTTGCTCTCAGCTCCTAGAGGCTACTCCAAGGCTCTAGCCACATGGTGCCTTTCGTATGCTGTTCATAACATGGGCTGTTTTCATTCCTTTAGGCCAGCAGGAGAGCATCAGATCAACTGTTTTCACCCACACCCAAGGGGAGGAGATGATACAAGCATGTACACTAAGAGGACAGAATACTGGTAGCATCCTAGAATTCTGCCTACCACAGCTTCCATTGTTGTTGGGCTCTTTAAAAATATAAGGAAAGCAAAAATAAAAACACAAACACAAACGCGTACACATGTACACATTGCCCCTTAAACAATAGCAGCATATAACATATACTTTTCTCCATCTTGTTTTTTACACTTCATAGTATGTCTGGAGTCCATTTCATAGCAGTGTATAAAGAGAGTCCTCATTCGTTTTACAGTAGCTTAGTTCTTTATTGTACCATATTTTGTTCAATCATTCTCTGACTGATGGCTATTTGGATTGTTTCCTATATTGTCTTTGCTGTTACACATAGTGCTCAATGAATGGTTTGCATAGGCTTTTTTTCTTTTTTCTGGGTGAAAGGAATTTGCTAGATATTGTCAAATTCCCCTATATCAAGATGACACCATTTTGCTGTCCTTCCTTCAAGATATTCCAGTACAGTTTTAATTTATGATTTTCCTTTTGTGAGTGAGGTTAAGCAACTTAATATAAGTTAAAATGTTCTATGCTATTCTTCTACTGGTATGTTGGGCTTCTCTCAATTTCTAGAACCTCTTAGGAAGTTTAATTCTTTTCCTGTGATATAAGTGTCAAATACTTTTCCCAGCTTGTCACTGTCTTTTGACTTACATTGGTTTCACTACAGAAGAAGCTTTTCACATACACAGTTGAATTTGTCAATCTTTTCTTTTATGGCGTCTGGATTTTGAATCAGAGAGAGAAAGTCTTTTCCTACTCAGTGTTTTTAAAGGAACCCACTATGTTCTTTTTTTCTTGCACTAACATAGTTTCATTTTTTACACTTAAATATTTGATCTACTTCAAGTTTATTCTATTATCTGGCTTAAAGTGTTAATCCAATATCATCTTTTTCAAATGTCTTCTCAATCAATAATTTTTCAATCCTCAGGAAAACTGAGGAACAAAAGTCACTAGAAAACATGTCAAAGAGAAAAAAATACTATTCTCAAATACTTAAGTGCAGACTTTCTCAAAACCATGATAAAGGGAAGTAATACTGCTTAATTATCTGACTAGGTATGCAAATGAGTTGAACTTGATTAACACTTTGATTGAACTGAACTTGAATAACACTGAAACCATGTAAAGTGTAGTGAGAATATGGAGATAAGTCATTGATTTCAGAGCAAGAGCATGCACACTTACACTTAAGTTGATGAAGTTTCCCTTTTCAACAAATGCTATAAAACTTCAAAATCTTAGCCTCTTTAAATTTTTTTCTTTTCAATTTCAATTCCTTAATAATGTCCTTAAGGAACTCTGGTTTTTAAAATTGTCATGCAGTAATATTCACTCTTTTTGGTGTACAGTCTATAAGTTCCAAAATATGCATAGCATTGTTTAACCATTTCCCCAACCAAAAGACAGAAGTGTTGAACGGTATGGTGGGTCACACCTGTAGTCCCACCTACTCTGGAAGCTGAGGAGGATCACTTGAGCCCAGGAGTTTGAGGCTGCAGTGAGCTATGATTGTGCCACTGCACTCCAGACTGGGTGAGAGAGCCAGACTCCTGTGTCTATAAAAAATTTTTCTGTAAAACATTTTTTAATTAAGAAAACCCCAGAAAAGTCTCATGGCCCCCTCAAAATTCTCTCAAGCTAACTCCTCTACAAACCAGAAAACCCAGAAAACCTGACCACTGTTGATCTGTTCTTTAATCCTGCAGTTTCACTTTTTCTAGACATTATATGTCATATAAATGGAATCCTACTGCTATAGTATAAATGTTTCTGTCCTTCCAAAATTCGTATGTTGAAACTTAATGTCATAATATTAAGAGATAGGGCCTTTGTAGGTTGATTAAGCCATGAGAGTGGAGCCCTCATAAAAGAGATTAGTATCCTCATCAAAGAGGTCTGAGAGAGGTGGTTTGCCCATTTCATCATGTGAGGAAACATAGTAGGTGCCATCTGTGAGGAATAGGCCCTCACTGGATGCGAAATCTGCTGACACCTTGATCTTGGACTTCCCAGCCTCCAGAACTGTGAATAATAAATTTCTATTCTTTATAAATTACCCAGTTTAAGATATTTTATTATAGTTGCCCAAATGGGTTAAGATACCTACTTTATGTAGCTTTTTGAGTGTCATTTCTTTCACTCAGCATAATGTACTTTAGATTCATCTACACTGTTGCATGTAAAAATAATCTGTTTTCTTTATTGCTGAGTAGTACTCCATTAGATGAATGTACCACAGTTAATACCAGTTTAAGGTTATTTGGGATGTTTTCAGTTTTCAGTGATTTTAAACGTTCACATACAGATTTTAAGCACACAGGTCCTACATGTATTTAGTTAGATATATATCAAAGTATTTCTTTTTTTGGGGGGACAGGTACTATAGTAAATAGTACTTTTTTTCACTGCTAGTACAGAAAATAATGTGTTTTTTATATATTTTTTATACTCTATGAACTTGCTATAAACTCACTTATTAGTTCTAGCAGCTTTTATAGATGCCTTCAAGTTTTCTATGTAGATAATTATATCATCTACAAATAGAGATAGTTTTATTTCTTCCTCACCTATCCGTAGGTGCTCCTCAACTTACAATGGGGTTATGTCCCAATAAACCCATTGAAGTTGAAAATATTGTAAGTCAAAAATTCATTTAATATACCTAGCCTACTAAACATCATAGCTTAGCCTAGCCTACCTTAAACATGCTCAGAACACTTACCTTAGCCTATAGTTGGGCAAAATCATCTAAAGCAAAAGCTTATTTTATAATACAGTATTGAATAGCTCATGCAATTTGTTGAATATCATATATTACATCAAAATTGCAATGGTTTTGCACCATCATAAGGTCAAAAAATTATAAATCAAACCATCAAAAGTCAGAGACTGTTTGTATATGCCTTTTATTTCTTTTTCTTGCCTTATTACTTTGACTAAAACTTCCAGTATGATACTGAATAGGAGTAACGAGAATGGATATCCTTGTCTTATTCCCAAACTCAGGGAAGCAGTCTTTCACCATGAAGTTGATGTTAATTGTAGATTCTTTTGTACATGTCCTTTGTAAGGTTAAAAAGTTTCCTTCTCTTGCTTCTACTATGGGTGTTTGGGAAAAAATTAAAAATTAAAAAAATTTTTTAAAGTTTCCTTTTGTTCCTTGGTTGCTGAGAGTTTTTATCATAAACGGATGTTGGATTTTGTCAAATGATTCTTCTTCATCTGTTCATTTAATTATACAGTTTTTCTTCATTAAGCTGTTTATTATGATGAATTATATTGATTGATTTTTGAATGTTGACTCTACCTTGCATTCACGGGTAAAACTCTACCTGATATATTATCCTGTCTATGTATATTGCTGGATTAGATATTGCTTATATTTTGTTGAGGATTTTGCATCTATGTTCATAAGGGATATTGATCTGTAGGATTCTTTTCTTACAATGTCTTTGTTTGGTTTGACATCAGGGTAATGTTGACCTTATAAAATAATTTGAGAAGAGTGTCATGCTCTTCTGTTTTCTACAAAAGACTATGTTGAATTGGTATTATTTTCCTCCCTAAATATTTGGTAAAATATTTGGTAGAAATTTGGTAGAATTCACCCTTGATGCAATCTAGGCATGAAGGGTTTTTTTTTCTCCTTTAGAAGATATTTTAAATACAAATGCAATTTTAACTTCTTTAAAAGATAAAGGACTACTCATGTTATCTATATCTTCTTGAGAAAGTTTTGGTAATTTGTATCTTCCAAGTATGTCATTTTATCTAAGTTGTTGAATTTACAGACTTGGAGTTGTTAATAATCTTCCCTTATTATTCCTTTAATATCAGTAGAATCTGTATTCCCTTTTTCATTTCTGATATTAGCCTATAGTGTGGAAAAATTAGCCTATAGTTTGGTAATTTATGCTTTCTCTCATGTTTTTCTGGGTGACTCTGTGTCAAGAATTGTGAAGGACTGGAGATTTTATCCTACTTGCAAACTAAGTTAGGCTGCCACGGTTTTGTGAATTCTGGTAGAAAACATATGACTCCTAAGTCAGAGACTATGTTCAGTTTAGTACTCACACCAATAGTAATAGCCAGCATGTCAGCATTTTTGCACCAGTTCCTTGGGCACAGCTTCCCATAGGTCACTACAAAGAGAGCCAGATGATACCTCAAATTGCAGTGGGTTGCACTACAGGAAAGGAACACTAAGCTTAGAGTACCAGAATCTTTTATATTGACCAGTAGGCATGCCTTTTCTTTGCTCCATAGTGAGATATTATTATACTGAACAGTAAGCATGTCTGCCCTTTGCTCTAAGAGGAAGACACTATGTCTATTTTCCAAGGCTGTTTACAGACAATATTGGGGGGGGGAAATTGTCCGGAACAAAAGGTAGTCAGACTCTTGCTCAAAAAACGTATAGAAAAGTGAGAGATCCAAACAGAGTTGTTTCCCAACACTTTGGCTAGAAATTGATTGATTTTATTGATCATTTCAAAGAACCAACTTTCATTTGATTGATATTCACTGATTTTCTCTATTGTTTTTCTATTTATAATTTCATTAATTTCTGCTCTTAGTTTCATTCTTTTCTTCCTTCTGTTTGATGTAAGTGTAGTTTATTCTTCTTTTGCTAGTTTCTTAAGGTGGAAGATTAGATTATTGATCTGACACCTTTCTTCTTTTCTAATAAAAATGTTTAATGCTATAAATTTCACTTGGCACTGTTTTAGCTGCATGCCACAGATTTTGATGTTTTATTTTCATTTTCATTCAGTTCAAAATATTATCTAATTTCTCTTCAAACTTTCTCTATAATCAATGGGTTCTTTAGAAATGTATCGATTAATTTTCAAATATCCATGGGTTTTCCAGAGATCTTTCTGTTATTGATTCTAAGTTTAGTTCTGTCATAGTCAAAACACTAAAAAAAACCTTTTATGATTTCAATTATTTTGAATTTACCACTATTTATCTTCCACAATATAGTCTATCTTGGTAAATGTTCCATGTACACTTGGAAAGAATGTGTACTCTGCGCTTGTTGGGTGGAATATTCTATAAATGTCACTTAGGTCAAGTTGGTTAAGAATGTTGCTCAAGTCTTCTATACCTTCACTCATTTTCCATCCCTACTAATTTTGTCAGTTCTGAGAGAAGAATATTTAAATTTTCAAGTATAACTGTGGCTTTTTCTATGTCTGTTTTCTGTTCTATTTATTTTTGATTTGTGTATTTTGATGCTCTGTTTTTAGATGTATACACATTTGGGATTCTTAATACTTTTTAGCTAATTAATCCTTGTATATCATTATGTAAATGCTCCTCTCTCTCTTTTTTTTTTTTGAGACAGAGTCTCATTCTGTTGCCCAGGCTAGAGTGCTGTGGCGTCAGACTAGCTTACAGCAACCTCAAACTCCTGGGCTCAGGCGATCCTCCTGCCTCAGCCTCCTGAGTAGCTGGGACTACAGGCACGCACCACCATGCTCGGCTAATTTTTTCTATTTTTAGTTGTTTGGCTAATGTCTTTCTATTTTAAGTAGAGATGGGGTCTCACCCTTGCTTAGGCTGGTTTCGAACTCCTGAGCTCAAGCAATCCTCCTGCCTCAGCCTCTCGGAGTGCTAGGATTATAGGCATGAACCACCATACCTGGCCTATATCTCCTTTTATTATTTTTTAGTAGTTGCTCTAAGGATCATAATACACCTACATAAACTTTAGTCATCTATTTAGTCTTAATGTTAGCACCTCAGGTAAAAAGAATTAGACATAAGTACACGAGACACAAGTCTTTTTGGCCTTGCCCCCTTTTATGTTGCAGATGCCATTTATATTTACAACTTTGAAACTTCCACCAATCTTATAATTTTTTCTTTCATTAGTCATACATATTTTAAAGAACTTACAAGGAAAAAGATTCTGTTACATTTACCTAAATGTGTGTTTGTGCTTCCTTTGTTCCTAAGTTCCAATTTTCCCTCTTGTATCATTTCCTTTCAGCTTGAAGAACTTGCTTTAGCATTTTTTTAAGAGCAGATCTGCTAGCAATGAAGATTTTACTTTTCTTTCTATGAGGATATCTTTATTTCTCCATCCTTCCTAAAGTATATTTTCACTGGTTGTAGAATTCTGGGTTAATAGATCTTTTCTTTAAGTAAAGATATTGTTCCATTGTCTTCTAAGCTCTATGTAAGATTTTTCAAGATCTTTTTTCTTTATCTTTGATTTTTAGAAGTTTGATTACAATGTGTCTGGTCTAGTTTTCTTTGACTTTATCTTATAACCTGATGTGTTTCACTAAATTGGAAAGTTTTCAGCCATTATTTCTTCAAATATTTTTTCTTCACCAATCTCTTTTCTTTCTGAGACTGCAATGACACAAATGTTATGTCTTAAAATATTGTCCCACGGGTCTCTGATGATCTGTTCATTTTTTAAAAATCTTTTTTCTCTCAGCTCTTTTCATTGTGTGATTTCTATTGATCAACCTTCAAATTCACTGACTCTTTTCTCTGTTACCCCAATTCTGCTATTGAGCCCATCCAGTGAATTTTTAAAAAATTTCACATATTGTACATTTCAGTTCTAAAACTTCCATTTGGATCTTTTGTTTATAATTTATATTTCTCTGCTGAAAACTCTTTCATTTACTTCAAATGTGTTCAGTTTTACTTTATTAAGGATGGTTATAATAGCTCTTTAAAGTCTGTCTAAAAATTCCACATCTAGATCATCTCAGGGTTGGTATCTGTTAATTAATTGTCTTTTCGTTTGGGAATTTGTCATATTTTCCTGCTTCTACATGCGATGAGTAATTTTGGATATTTTTAATATATATTATATTATGATACTCTGGGTCCTATTCTCTGGAGAATGTTGACTTTTTTCTGCTGTTTTAACAGGCAAACAGCATGGTTAGGTTCAGACTATAAGTTCTGTTTGTCTTTCTTTGATCAATTAGTTTCAATGTCAGTTCTGTTTTCAACCCTTTTGTCATGCTGCTTTGAGTCTATACCACACATGTGCCTTTCAGGGATTAGTCTCTTAATTGTGCAATAATTTATGTCATAGATTACTTCTCAATACATTTGTATTGAGATCCGTTTTGTGACTACAAAGCTCAGGCTTGAAACATAAGATTCCAATATGGCATTTCCGTCCATCAAGCCTAAGAATTATTATTATTATTATTTTGAGATAGAGTCTCACTCTGTTGCCTGGGCTAGGGTGCCATGGCATCAGACTAGCTCACAGCAACCTCAAACTCCTGGGCTCAAGCAATCCTTCTGCCTCAGCCTCCCGAGTAGCTGGGACTACAGGCATGAGCCACCATGCCCAGCTAATTTTTTCTATATATTTTTAGTTGGTCAATTAATTTCTTTCAATTTTTAGTAGAGACGAGGTCTCGCTCTTGCTCAGGCTGGTTTCGAACTCCTGACCTTGAATGATCCACCTGCCTCGGCCTCCCAGAGGATTACAGGTGTGAGCCACCATGCCCGGCCCAAGCACAGCTGATTTTAAAAAAATTTCTTTTTTTGTAGAGGTGGGATCTCGATATGTTGCCCAGGGTGGTCTCAAACTCCTGGCCTCAAGAGATTCTGCTGCCTTGGCCTTCCAAGGTGCTGAAATTATAGGTATGAGCCACTGCACCCAGCCAGCATTGGATAGTTTGAATAATCTCAGGGTCTCTGGGGGTATAGAAGTGGTTCCTAGTTGGCTGGTACCTGGCCTTGGAGTGATTTGCCATGGGCAGATTATTGGCTTATTGGCTTATTGGCTTGGTGTTTGAGAGTTTGAAAAAGGAGATAGTTGGGGTGTGGGCTTTGGATTGATTGGTTTGTGTGTTTGCAGGGCAGTCATTTGCTCTCTGGAAATTAATTAGCTGTGGGAGAGGCAGTCTCTTTAGGATCAAGGTCTCAAATGCCAGAGCACCAACAATACAGAAAAATAAGAAAATATAATCAATATGCAGTCATAAAAAAATGTGCTAAGGAAAACTCCTATGAAGTATTTTTAATATTTGGTAAATGAATGCAGAATTATATCTGGAACCTTGTTCATTAATACTCCCAATAAAAGTGAAATCTTGAATAGATATAACTGACTTGATAATTTTGCTTTAAGAACAGTTATATGTCTTCATCTTGATGTTATCATAATGTGAAGTATAATATAAACGTATATCTCATTTTAGGTAAGACTTGGGTTTTTTAGTTTTGTTTTATTTGGAAAGCTTAATTAATTTGAACTTTCTAATTTTTTTGATGTTGTTTTATGGGTTAGACCAGGGATGGGGAACCTTTTCATGTTGAAAGTTGGTATTAATATTAATTTAGCTGTAATCAAATAAGGCCACATTCAAGAAACTTCAATTAGATATACTAAAAAATACACATTATTTTGGAAAAATCTATTTCCTTAATAATTTCAAAAAATGAAAACTATTTGTTAATTTTAAAGTTAACTTTTTAATGACTTCGTTGTGTCTGCTTTTAGTTAGAAAGCATTTGAATATTTGGTTGCAGCATGGTGGTCCGCAGTTTCAGTTGATCCTCTAGATGGGTACCAGTCATTTGTGACCTTTAGGGTGTCTTGATTTGGGTTAGGTAGGAGAATATAGATTAGCAGCAATAAGTGGTTGAAAAGCAAGAAAGCATTCTTCGGGCATGTTGCTGAAGGCATGGGTATTCTGCATTTTTCCATATTTCAATTAGATCTTTCTTAGCATCAAACAATGACTTTATTTATTTATTTATTTATTTATTTATTTATTTATTTATTTATTTATTTATTTATTTATTTTGAGACAGAGTCTCACTCTGCTGCCCGGGCTAGAGTGAGTGCCCTGGCGTCAGCCTAGCTCACAGCAACCTCAAACTCCTGGGCTCAAGTGATCCTACTGCCTCAGCCTCCCGAGTAGCTGGGACTACAGGCATGTGCTACCATGCCTGGCTAATTTTTTCTATATATTTTTAGTTGTCCAATTAATTTCTTTCTATTTATAGTAGAGATGAGGTCTCGCTCTTGCTCAGGCTGGTTTTGAACTCCTGACCTTGAGTGATCCTCCCGCCTCAGCCTCCCAGAGTGCTAGGATTACCAGAGTGAGCCACTGTGCCCGGCTCAAACAATGACTTTAAAATGTCATTTACTGAGAGCTCAATCAGTT
>CAUYRT010013979.1:0-28405 GCA_963574885.1 Lepilemur ruficaudatus
TTTTATTTTCATAATTCATAATTTATGACAGAGCATAAATATAAACAAGAGTAGAATAAAGGTGCTGTCAGAAACAGACTTATTTTGGGGAGAACTGAGAATATAATCATTGATGCTGATATTATATCCTCTTTTTAATTAATGAACACATCTCACTTTTCCTCCTATTTTTTAATTTTTTGGGGTTTTTAAAATTTTTTTTTAATTCAGGATATTATGGGAGTACAAACATTTTGGTTGTTTTCTGACTTGAGGTTAGGAGATGCCTACTCCTTTCAAGTCATGATATACAGCATGTTAAAATCTACAAGCCCGAAGGTCCAAATTCTTCCATAGCTCATGTACACATGCCCATTTACTCTGTAGGTAGTTCTCAGAGGTGACCATTTAGATGATAATTACTGAACTTAAAGTTTTTGGGTGACATATTTCTTATTTTAGCAAAGTAATGAAAATCACATTCTGTTTGTTTATATTGCAACTTTGAGCTATTGAAGAATCATAGGTTCATAGGCAATTCTCTTTCAAAATCCACTTGGGATTTCCTAATTCCTAAGTACCACTATGTCAGATAATTTTTGCTAGATGCTATTGGATGCTGTGTTTCTGTATGCCATACATTATTTATGTATATTTTCTGAACATTCACATTATTTTGATGTTTAGTTAGAATGACTTAGGTGTATGGTATATGCTATTTCTTTGTCTTTACCCTACTACATTTAGTGAAGTCCTTTTTAGTTCATACATATATATCATCTAAAATGATACTCAATTTCAAATTTGGAAAAGGAAAATGATGTTATAAATACTAGAAAGTGAAAAAAAATACTAAAAACTGTAAGTGAATAAGATTGGTACATGAATGGTTTAATGTTATAATCATTATTTTTATTGTTTTGTCCAAATAACAATTGTATTAACAGAAAAAGAATGTCTTAGAAGAAAGGGAGAAAAATGCTGTAAAGTATAAAATAAATTAATTGAAAGAAAATGATACCTGCTATAGTAACCAATTATATGACTCTTTTGAAGTTTTGTTTAGGGCTATGCCTAAGAGTCTTTGAACCAATGACTCCTCTTAAAAGAACTGTTGTGCTTACTTAATGAACAGCTAATTATGACTAAAATGGGAGGGATAGTGGGTTTGGAATAGATCATTGTAAACCATGTCCATGATAAGTACAAGAACATTCTTTTTAAATTGGTTAAGGAGTTACATCAAATATAAAAAGTAAAATTCAAACTCTAATGCCATTTTGAACTCACTAATGGTTACCATTAGCCAGCTAATTTAGAAGGATTAAAGAACTGTAAGTTTCAACAATATAGGTGTGAAGGGACCACCTTTTAATTTTTTCTAAATCAGCTTACTTAGTAAGATAATAACCTGTAGTTGTCTGCATATGATTTAATATTATCTAGACCATTGTATTTAATGTTAATATCAACTAATTTAAATATTTATGCTAATCCACTCTTCACATATACAGGAAAAAAATAATTCTCATTTTCAACACTCTGAATATTATTAGTGTGCCTAACTACATTTTGGTGTTTAAGACAGCAATTTGGGATCAAACATTTAAAGATAAATACTTAAAAGTGTCCATACTTGCAGCAAAGAACATTCTCCTTCGTAACTATGATTACCTTTCCACACCTAAGAAAATTGTAATTCTGTAATATCATCTAATATTCAGCCTACAATTTCCCCAAAAATGTCTTTATGGTTTGTTTTCTTTTCCTGGTACTAGGACCAATCAAAGTTCACAAGTTTCTTCTGTCTTATACTTCTTTTTGAATAAAATACTGTGCTTTCTGTTTGGTGCCTGTAATAGTGAAAAAGAGAAGTGGCTCTTTCCAAGCGAATATTCTTTCTTTTTTTTTTTTTTAAAAAAAAAAGTTGACTGGGAATGTTTCCCACAAACACATAGTGGTAATAATTCTGAAGCCCCTATTTTGTCACCTTTGTCAATCCAAGTGGGATCGCAGTGGAGGAGGTAGTCATGTCCAGCTCCTTTATTTTTCTCTCCTCTCCACCTTTTGCTCCCCTCCTCCTTTGTACTTTACCCCTTGGCTTCTGTTATTCCATATTCAAGAAATAGGAATCTTTTTTTTAAGTGAAAACCAAAAATCAGCTTATTTTGTGCAGACATATTTCTTCAGTAGCCTTTTTATAATTCTCAACAAATTTTTGAGTGTATAGTAGAATATTGTTATATAATAGCTGCAAGCTCAATGTTGTACACAAATCTTTAGAACTTTTTCATCTTAATTAAAACTTTATACCAGTTGGATGGCAACTCCCCATTTCTTCCTCTCTTCAGCCCCTGGCAACTAGAATTCCTACTTTTTGCTTCTGTGACTTGAACTGTTTTAGGTACTTTACATTAAGCAGAATCATGCAGTATTTGTCCCTCTGTGACTGGCTTGTTTCACATAGCATAATGTCCTCTATGTTCATCCATGTTGTCGAATGTGGCAGGATTCCCTTCTTTTTTAAGGCTGAGTAATATTCTAGTGTATGTATAGATCCTACATTTTCTTTATCTGTTCGTATATTGCTGGAAACTTAGCTTGATTCCGTATCTTGGCTATTGGGAATACTGCTACAATGAACACGGGAATACAAATACTTCTTTGAGATCCTGATTTCAATTATTTTGGATAAATACGTAGAAATGGAATTGCTACCAGAAATAGCAGTTCATTTTAAATTTTTTTCTTTATTTTTTAGTTTCATACTGTTTCCAGAGCTGCTGCACCGTTTTATGCTCCCACCAGCAGTGCATAGGGTTTCAATTTCTCCACAATGTTGCCAGCACTTGTTTTTTGTTTGTTTGTTTGCTTTTTTGATAATCACCATTCTGACAGGTGTGAGGTGATATCACACTGTGGTTCTGTTTGCATATTCTTGATGATCAGTGATGTTGAGCATCTTTTCATAATCCTGTTTGTTATTTGTATATCTTTGAGAAATGTTACAAGAAGTAGGAATCTTAATGGGGAATACGCTATCACCAACCAAAAAGTATTTCTGAAAAGGGTAATGTAAGGGACAACTGAGTACTGAGCCATCTTGGAATTTTCACTTATGGAGGGAGATTCCATGTTCACAATTTGGAAATTTTTATAATTTTCATGTCTGAGGTGGAGAGATACTTTAATTCTCATCTCTGGTTTTCAAAATTTTTTTCTGCAGTTTTGAGGAAATTTTAAAAAACCTTTTATCAAACTTACTACTTTGATAAGCATCTTAGTTTACATTTTGTAGTCTCACCCTTCCATATGGAGTATTTATATTCTTAATTGAGGTATCATGATGAACTTATTGCTTTCAAAATACATGAAATGTATAAAACTCTAATAAGTATAATTTTCTTTATATCTTTATAGACCTAAAAGTAATAGTAAATGACAGGAGGAGAAATTTACTCTGGTTTGTTTTAGGAGATTTTATGAAATGTAACTATAAAAAAAACTGTATATAATTTAAGCACAGCATGTTTTACCCATGTGACTTCAAGCAATAATAAATTATAAATAGTATTGTGGCTCACAATTCAGTTATAGGTAAAACTACATTACGATTTAAATTACAGTTCCAGCAGATTATTACTACAGTAAAATTTCATGAGGGGCTCAACCTCTCTAATAAAGAAATGCAAATGAATCAACTGTGAGATGCCATTTCGATCTACCACATTGACAATGCTAAAAGATAATGTGTAATATGGGCAAGGGATCAAGGGAATTGAAGAAGTTGTATATTCATGGTGGGAATTTAAAATGCTTCAATCTTTCAGAAGGTATTTAGATGATACATACTAAAATTTACATCCTTTTATTCAGTAATTTTACTGCAAGGAATTTCTCTTAAGGAAATAATTAGAAGCTATACAAACACGTATATGAAGGGCCTTATTATAGAAGTATTTATAATAAAACATTTTTTAAACATCTAAACTCTAAAGTGTAATGAAAGATTCAAAATATTTTGATATGTTCATATGATTATCATAGTATGCATTCATTTAAAATTATATTTTTTAAATTCATTTATTAATGTGGTAAAATACCTATAATATAATATTAAGTAAAAAAAGGTAGAATACAACATTATATTTATTTTGCATGTTTTCTTTTCACATTTGTATTTTTTTTTAAATGTAATTGTTTGGGTACAAGAAGAATGAAACAAAATATACCAGAATACTAGCAATTATTACTCATAATTTTAAAATGGCAGATTTAAAAAATATTCTCCCTTTATATACCTTTTTTTTAACCTTCCAAGATTTCTAACATTAACCAGTGTTATTTTAAAAGTAAAACAAAAACTTTTTTAAAGCTGTCAGAGTTAAACTCAAAGAATATACATCTATGAAAATGCATGTAAATTATTTTGTGACTAAAATCTTAGAGTTCTTTTTTGGTGTGGATTAAGCTATTATTGGGTTTAGTGCTAGTAAGATAATATTCACTGAACATTGAATTCTCTATGGGATGGCATTTGCAAAACTCATAAATTTAGAGTACACAATTATGCCAGTGAATTGAAATTAATGAAATGGCATCCTACACAGGCACCATAATTTGCATATTAATTTCAGTTAATTTTTTTATGGATGTGACAGACTTATCCTAGTCATATTTGATAAAACAAAAAGTAACAGATTGTAAAGCAATGAAATGTTGAGCAGTTATTCTAGTAGGTTCTCAGTATTCCAGAAAACATCTTTGAAATGTTAGTGTTTGGCACTCTGAGTTTTAGTCTATTTACGTTTTATTGCTTTGTTAAAAATAAAAATACATTAAATGGAAAGATAGTAGATACCAGTTATTTTTTAGCTGTAATAAATATTTTTCTGTTAGTATCGATTTGAAATTTCTCATTTAAAGAAATTACATTTAAATTAAAAATTATATTACATATGACCTTGAATAGATTTTATTATTTGGATTCTGCAGCTATTGTTAAAAATATTCAGTGGTTTTCTCAAACATTTCTTCAGTTTTATAGTGTCTTTTCAGGTTACTTGCCTGAACTTAATCTAAGGACTCTCTTATGCATTATGGTCTGAGTTAGATGAATAAGTTTTAGGCATTTCCTTAATAGCATTTTCTCTCTATTAAGATCAGTTTTGCCAAATGAAATTTTATTTCATCTATGTTTCAAATTTATTTGCATACAAAATAGACTTCACTTCCTTTTTGTGCTTCATTTCATCTCTTTTTTTTTGGTTCCGTCTCTTTTGATGATTATTTCTTCTTTATTATTGCTCATTTTGTGTGTTTGAGTTTTCTATTTACCTCACTCTTAGCCCCTCTTTTTAAAAATTTGGTTGGCTAGTAGTTTCTCTATTTTTTTGAGGGTTTCAAAGAAGCAGCTTTTAAATTTATTTATTCTACTGTTTTTCTCATTTTATTGTTACTGCTTTTTTCCATCAGCTTTTTTTTTACTTTGTTAGTCTTTTTCTAATTTTTTGATTTGAATATTTAAATCATTTTCTGTTTTAAAAAAATATGTTAAGTATTAATATTTAATGCTTTGGATTTTCTTTGGAGAAGTCCTTTTAAATGACCCATAAATATTACCTATTTAGTAGCCTTCTTTTAAATTTGCTGATGAAAAGGTCTTTTTCTCATTTAAATTATTATTCATTATTAGGAGGATTTTTTTTATTGCATTGTAACCTGAGAACACTATTAATGTATTGGTATATTAATATTAATATACTAACATTAGTATATTTCTAATTTTTTGATTCAGTTCTTGCTACCACCTAGACTTTGAATTCCTTTTTCATTTTTTTGGCTCAAAAAACCCAAAAACTCCTTTTGGTTCAAATGTGACCGTATAAACCAACATTTTTATGTTATTGCCTTCTACCTCAGCATTTCATTGATCTGGAGCAGAAAATGACTGATGGCTCTGTCTGCACAATTCAGTATTATGCTGAAGTTATGTTTGTGTTAAATTCTGTTTCAAGGTTATCTATAATGATGTAAACTAAAATTCTACATCTAACCTGTGTTGGGGGTCAATTCGACCTCAATGAACACTTACTGAGAATCTGTTATCTGTCACATATTATTCCCATGGGTTAGGCATAAAGGAATTTTTGGGACAGCCTTTTATTTATTAGTAATTGTTCAGTAGATATCGTCTTAAAGTCATAGTGCCCATTCTCAACATTAATTATGCAGCCAGAACTACAAATTGGAATCTGTTATCTTACGTTGCTTCTTGCAAGGATGTCTCTTGGCATTGTTTTCTCTTGCAGAAATTATAAAAGCTCAGAAATGAAAGAAAATACTCAAGTGCTGGGAATGAGGTAGTTCACATTATGCTTACGGTTTTAAAATACTTTGGGGTTTAACATACTTTGGGTTTTAACATAAGGCATTTTAGATTTAAGGATTTGTATCAACTCAAGGTATTTTAATGTACATCACTTAGTCACAAAGGCAAGGATGAATGTAAAGTCTTAGAAGTATTTTACTGACTTTTTGAAAGGCATGCCGAACTTTTCTCTACTAATCACTCTATAGTTCTCTACCTTTTAATTAAATAAACAGCTAATCATGTAGTTTTCCTTTCATTTTGGACTTTGAAGAGTGAAGAGTGTTAAGACAGTATTTAAATTGAAAGAGTGTTGAGAATATTTAAATTGAAACCACATTCATGTGTCTATATTCAAGGATTTCTGAATTTATATATTTGGGGCATAGTTACATACTATAGGAACTCCAAGCTTTGGATTTAGGACTAACATTTTGCAGTTTTTTAAAGACTCCTTTTTTTATCACTCCCATGATGCATTGCAAAAACCCGAGAATCTCAACCTCAAAGATAAATAATTTAGAAAAAAGATTTGTAGATTTTTGGCATTGAGAATATTTGCATTTAATTTAGGACATTGAGAACATTATCTTAAATAAATTGTGAGCTTCTCAGGAGCACTCAAAATGGATGGAAAACTTTCTTTATAATTACTATCATTTATTTAATCAGTGTGCAATGATTAAATCATGGAAGGAAGTAAGATTTTGATTAGAATCATTTTCTTTCAGTAGAGGTTGTAATCTGCTGACACTGAGCCAATTGGGTGCTGACTTACACTCACAGTGTGGACAGATGCTTCTTTGGTATTAGGGGGAGGAAAACAAGGGTACATCAGATGTAAAGGCCAGCATGGCTCTGTAGCCTCTCAATCAGTTGACTTTCCAGGATTCATTAAGAGTGTCCTGGAATTTCTGACAATCTCTTAGCTGTTATTTTTTTTCTTTGGGCAGATCTGGAGAGTACTTAGTTGGTAGTTAACACACATTTTGATGGTCATTTTTTCTTCAAGAAACTACAGATTTGTACTTTCCCCGCCTTAAGTTATGTATTCTTTGTTCTGGAAACATTTATTGAGAGTATTATTTGTTCCAAGTACTGTGCCAGTCACTATGATACAAATATGAATAAGTTTGCTTCTACTTTGAAGGATCTTACAGACTGGGTAGGGGGAGGGAGAAAAAGTTAATTTCACAGTATATTATGTCCCATAACTGTTAGCACAGGGTACTTTTGGAGCATAGGCGGGCTACCTGGCCAAACGGGAGAAGTCTAACAATGTTTTCTTGGCGATTACACCTGAATTAAGCTATGAAGAGTGGTGGGGCCTGGTGCCGAGAGAGTATGGCCTATCGAATAATTTCTAATAGTTGGAATTGCTGGGTGTGAAAAGTTGGAGTGGTGAGAGATCGGCATGTGGAGTAAGCGGAGTGAGGCTATCCAGGGTCTCGTGAGCTATGGGAAGGAGTTTGGATTTTACCTGAGGGAGGAGAGTTGCCCCTAAAAAGTTTGAGGAAGATTACTCTGAGTTTTAGAGCCTGAATTTTTGCATCATAGGTCACAGACAGAGAAACCAGTCAGGAAACTGATGAAATTACCTGGATCTGAAATGATGTGGGCTTCTGTAAATGCTGAAGTAGTGGGGAAAGAAACGAATAGATTCAGGAGCAGGGTGGGGAAACTTACCATGTTGGCAGGCCACGTTAATTTAGCTGTAATAAGGCCACATTCAAGAAACTTCAATTAGATATACTTAAAAATGTACATTATTTTGTAAAAATCTAACTACTGTGTACTTAATAATTTCAAAAAATGAAACTATGTGTTAATTTTAAAGTTAACTAACCTTTTAATGACTTGGTTGTGTCTGCTTTTTGTTGGAAAGCATTTGAATATTTGGTTGCACCATGGAGGTCCGCAGTTTCAGTTGATCATCTAAATGGGCATCAGTCATTTGTGACCTTACAGGTGTCTTGATTTGGGTTAGTAGGAAAATGTAGATTCGCAGCAATAAATGGTTGAAAAGCAAGAAAGCATTTTTCGGGCATGTTGCTGAAGGCTTGGGTATTCTGCTGTATTTTCACATGTTTCACTTGGATCTTAGCATCAAAATCACAACTTAAAATGTCATCTACTGAGAGCTCAAGAGCTCATTCAATTTCATCTGTAGTTTTTTAGGTGCCATGGTGATATCAACTAGGTGAGGCTGAAATGCTAATTTGAGTGCAATGTCATGATTCTTAAAGTCAGTCAACCTTTTATTGTATTTCCCAATTAATAGTTCTATAACAGTTACATATTCTTCAAATGATTCACATATAACATCCTGCTCATCAATGACCTTTGCTAACTGGAGAAAATGTTCATTCACAATTTCCTTTTGAAGAAGAAGTGTTTTGAAAAAAGATAGCTTTTTTGAAATGCTTGGCTTTTTTGCCACATATCATAAATAGACTTAGTTTTACCTTGCAAAGAAATATTCTTTGTTTTCATTTGACACAGAAATGCTACATTCCTGTAGAAATCTTCTTTCAGTAATTCACATTGCTGATTTTGTTCTTCATAAAATTTAACTATGTGTTCTCACAGAGATAAAATTTTGGCTAACACCTGTCCCTGTGATAGCCAACACATTAGAATGATATGGAAAATCCACACTGAACATCTCATCGTTCAACTTTATCATGTTATGAAACTGATGATGCTGTGTTGCATTTGTGTGAATATAGTCAACAATACTTGTAACTTCTTGCAAAGTGTCACTTAAAATAGTAGCTTTAGCCCAGAGATTTTGCTGATGCAAGATAGAATGGAAGGAAATGAGAGCATCTGGATCTGTTAACATTTTATCTATGCAATAAACCCTTCACGTTTTCTTGTCTTGGAAGGTGCACCGTCTGTACGTATACTCACTACATTTTTATCAAATTCAGTCTGACTTCACAACATCTATCTTGAAAGTTGTCGAAGACATTTATTCCCCGTGGGCAAGAGTACCCAAATGAGTAACTCTTTGTAGCAAAGAGAATCTTCTGTTATGACCTGAATTAAGTATAAAACCTGCATCAAGTCAGTAGTATCAGTTGATTCATTCAAAGTGATTGAACAATATTAATATATATTTTCCTTTTGAGGTATTGCATGAAATTGTTCTGTTAAGTTGAAGGCTAATTCATTCTTCTGATCAATTATGGTTCTCATTCAAAGAGGCAGTTGTTTGTACTTTGAAACGTTATTGGGGTCTAAGCATCCTACAACTTTGACAATGCACTCTTTCACAATTTCTACATTACTGAATGTCTTCCCTTTTTTCCTGAATATATAAGCTACTTTATAAGTTATTTCAGTGGCATTATTTCCAGGTCTTATTGCTGCCTGAAAGAATTGTCTTTGCTTTTGCTTTTCATCTTTTAATTTATGCAGTAAACCTTTCACACCTCTCCCTCTAATTTAAAATATTTGTGGTCCTTATGAATGTTATAATGCTGATGAGCTTTGAATTTCTTTAATGTTGATACTGCAGTATCACAAAGCAAGCAAATCATCTTATCTTTAGCAGAAACAAGATAATATTGCCATTTCCTATCTTCATTGTAAAATATGTTTTCTTCCTTCAGAGTTCTCTTGGTCTTCTTTGACGTGATGAGCTCTGTTAAGCAAGCAGAATTAAAAAATACTGTTGAGCTAAGCAGTTATTCACAAATTCCACTTCATGCAGAAACACAGTGCACTGTTGTCAAAAGCTGACAATAGATTGGCATATTCAACCCCCAGAAACTCTCACCAACTACCCTTGTGCAGTAGTGGCACCAGTCAGGCAGGGGAGGTTAGAACTAAATCATGAACATAGCAGCTGTCAATTTAACTCTTATGGCTTACAAATGTTCTAAGTGTGCTGGTCAATCTGGGATGATTATCTTGTGGAAACTTATTTTATTCTTTTGGTATTTTAAATACATTCATTTTACAAATAAAGTAAAAATATAAAAAAATGAACAAAAATGTATGAATAAAAAGAAAACGATTTGTTCTGTCAAATTTGGATTCATTCAAAAGTCCGCACTTTAGGACCTACAAGGCCACATGTGGCCTTAAGGGGCAGGTTCCCCACCCCTGTTCAAGAGCTAACAAGAGTTTGGACTGACTGTGAGAGAGGGAGGAGGCAGAGATGACTCCCAAACTTCTGGTTTGGGCGATAATGAGGATGGACGGGGGACTGAGGGGAATGGAGGAAAAAGAGAAGGCACAGCTGGAGAGTTTTACAGAATTAACTTCTGTCCTGGAGTGACAGCCTGACCTGGCATCCTCTATGGCCCAACAGTGTCCAGCCTGTGTGATCTACTGTTGAAACCTCACGTGATTTATGGCTGGGAATCAATGACTTGTCCTCTTTTTCTACTAGATGTTGTCCCAGGATGGAGGTTGTTGTGAGGATAAAGGTATTTTGCAAAATGGTCTTAATGCAAAGCAATATGCAGTAACGAGTAGTTAACAAGGGAGGAAAGAGTTCCAATTAATACTAAAGTGGAAAATGCAAAAAATAGAAATAAGTTTCATATAAAGTTATTGTTGCCTCCTATGGAATGTGGCACTTGCAGTATTAACCATTAGTTATCCCCTAATAGATCTCTGGCATTCAAAAATGTGCCTGAAAGTGCATTGTCAGCCAGTTTTCTGGCTTTCCTTTAATCTGTTTGTTTCTTTTTTTATGCTATATGCTATGTTAGCATTCTAGAAAAACTTAGGCTTTAAACTGCCAACATTGGAAATGAAATGATTTCTTTCCTAAAATATTAATAGTATCTATCCCTCTAGAATATATTTTTCCCTATTGAATCAGGTTATGGGATTGTTTTCGATGACTGATCTTTGAGACAATCACATACATAAAATTGATGAATGATGAGAATTTTGGTAGTTAATTGATTACCATTTTCTTCTGAATCATCTTCCTCCCTTTCCTGTTACAATCTATTCCCTGCCCATCTCGCCAGCCAAAAGGAGTCCTGTTTGGATCTGTTATACTATAATTTTTTTTTACTGTTTTGGAAATAACATTGTATCACATTTGGAACATATTGGAGACGTCTATAATGCGTAGCACATTAGTGTAGAAGGATATTGTCCTTCTTCTGCGGAGATGACTTTTAGTGCTTATGAGGACTTTGTGGTCTTTAAGCTGTATAAAACATCAGGGTCACGACTTGATATTGCTGAACAGTTCCCCTGATGCTGTGAGGGTAGAAAGAGAATGCTCTCAGCACTCTGTTGAGTATGACATGATTACAAATGACTCCTCACAAAGTCTTGAAAGCATAAGCATGCCCTCAGGCTTGCCCTCCTACGGACATATTTGGTAGCATTTACTAAACTACCAAAGTCTAAAATACTCTTGCATTAAGCCATATGGTGATTTTTCTGATTATCATGATGGATATCAGATGAGATATTTTCTTTTTTGATTATAATGACATGCACAAAATTTAAGATAATGATAAAGATATAGTTGATATAGATGGCTAACTTCTGGCTAATTATCAAGGTAATCTTAGAATTATTCAGTAAAATCTGGCTAACGGCTGAATCTTGTGCAGAATAGACAATATATTTGTCCATTAATTGATTTGAAAGAACTGTTACTTCCATACTTGGAATGTAAATAACACCAGCTATTTAATAGTCCTAATTTGGTAACTAAAATATTTTTTAAAGAATCTATTAAGAGAAATATTTCTTAATTATTATTATTTAATTCTTTAGTTTCAAAGTGGCTTGGTAAGGCATTGCCTTTATGATGTGCTGTCTTCTAGGATCTTTGGACTTAGACATTTGCCATGTGCCTCAGAGCTAGAAAATCCGTTCCTCCTTTGATCTGAGCCATACCACTGTTTTTGCAATTAATTACTTTGGTCTAAGGTTTAGTTTTTCTAGGCCTGCTGTAGGTTACATCTGATCTTAGGCTTTTTCATGGTTAAGATGACTTGTGCGGTAAAATCTTTTCATGGGGAGTGGGTTCTCAGATCTGCCTTTTTATGATTCCTGCAGACATCTATATGTAAATGCAATCTGTTACCACCAGACTTTACCACACACTCTTGTACTCACCTTGAGTTGTTTGTGTGTTCAAACCCTCTGGTAGTCTTCGTAAGGAATCCAAGTTCTCTGCCAGCTTCCCTATCTTTATTAACCAGGCATCTTGAGGAAAGGATGCCATCTGCTTTGTGCACAGAATTGGCCTTTCAGTCACACTGATGTTGGGGCCCCTTAAAGGCCATATCCCAGCACCTGTGGCCCTCCTTCACTCTTTACCTTTTTAGATTCTGACCTATTGGAAAATATAAGTGCCGGATCATAAGCCAATATACTAATAGTCTCTACTTCCCTAATCCTGCATGGCTTGGATAAGCATAACATTATAAGGGTTGCATTACAAGTAAATGTTTATGTTCTATTAATATTTATTTAACATAATTGGTGCTTATCAAAAGGCAGGTTGGGAAAAATGTAGGTTTTAAAAATATAACTGCCTACTTAATATTTTTCTTGAAAGTAAAAGAAAATGAGAACATGTAGAACCTGTAACAAACTTTTATTCAACTTTTCCTGGCATTTTGATAAAGTTTCATTTAACTCTGACAGGTTCAGGAAATAATAAAATATTAAATTTACGGACTTTGAAAATCTTATTGTTACTGTGCTTAAAGAACTTGCTTTAAGCATCTTAAATTTTCCTAAAGCAGTTAAGCAACAAAATAAACACCCTAAAGTAACCACGTGAAAGCAGTCACTGACAGGCTGCCTCCCACATCCTGATAACTGTCTCCCGGGGCCATGACCTGAAGGATTGAAGATGAATGTATGATTTTTATAATTCTCTAAATTTCTAAATTTAAGAGTTAAATAGAATCCCACATATTCTTTGCTAAGAATGTTCACCTTTAATTTTTAGACTTTTGAACACTTTATTACTAGTTTATTTCTGTCTCTGGTTCATTACTATTCTGTCTTCAAAATACTGAATATCTAGGGACTCCTGTAGTGATAAACCTAAATTTCCAGGGGATCATGTAGTATTTCTTTGTAGTATTGTAATGTTGGATCTTAGCATATAAATCTTGCCTTCAGCCAAATCACTTTAAGCTTGGCGAAATCTTTGTTTCTACTTTAGGTCTGAATAATGGTACATGAACAATTAAAGTCTTCATTTGTTTCTTGTTCAGAGTGGCTTTAGATATTGAATGAACTTCGTGTTGTACGTATCTATTGGATGAAATGAGGCAGGCTGGAGTTGGGTACAGGACTTAGAGTCAGACACCTGGATGAGAATCTGGCTCTTCCACGTGTACTATACCACTTTGCACCACTTTTCATGTCTGTCTGAGAAAAGCCAACAATATCCCTCTCACTGGGCTGTTTTGAGAATTAGATGAGACACTATATGTGAGGTCCTTTGTGATTGTTTAGAAATATGAGAATATATATTTTTTCACGCAAACACGTGTAAATAAATATGAGACAATACATGTTGACTATCAGATATACCCCCATGTTTCTTTATTTTCCCTTTCTTCCCTTTACTTTTAAAAAACTTGTTTCTTCTCTCTACTCATTTGTAAAGGAATATATGTATTATTGGTTATTATGTATGGAATGTCTGATTTCCTTAAATACTCAGTTTGACAGTTGATGTCTCTGACATCTCACTTTGACACTTATAGTTTTGTTTTTGTGAAGGTGCATCCTCATTCTTTCAAACACATGTTTTGGATTGTGATTATCTTTTAAATTTTTTAAAAGCAATATTTGTGAAACCATGAGTAAGTAAAAAATTTGTATTATTTTTTGAATATGAGTTCCGTTGTGGAACCAATGCAGCACAGACAGCTTGAAATATTGACGAAGTGTTTTGGAAGGATGCGGCTAATAAACACCATGTTGATGGTTTGAGAAATTCCATTCTGGTGATTTTAATCTTGAAAATGAGCCACGTGGGTAACCTGAGACCAAGGTAGATGATAATGAACTGAAAGCTGTAGTGGAAGCGAATCCATCTCAACCTGTGTGCATTAGCTACAAGGTTTGACATTACTATTTCAGTGATATTATACCATTTGAAACAAATGAGCAGGATAAAGAAACTGGATGGATGGGTTCTGCATGAATTAAACAAGTCTCAGGAGAGAAATCATCTCAAACCTTGCCTTTCTTTGCTGTAATGACATAAAAGCAAATCATTTCTACACCGTATCGTTACGTGTGATGAGAATTGGATTTTTTTTGACAATCACAAGCATTCAGTGCGATGGTTGGATAAAGGTGAAGTGCCAAAACACAGTCCAAAACTGAATATTCATCAAAAAAAGCTAATGGTGTCGGTTTGGTGGTCCAGTGCTGGTTTTGTCCACTACAGCTCCATGAGACCTGGTCAATCGATTACAATAGATGTCTACTGCAATCAGTTGGATGAAATGATGAGGATGCTTGCGATTAAGCAGCTGAGACAGGCCAATCCTCTTGCAAGACAGTGCTTTACCACATGTTGTACGAATAACACTGCTCAAACTACAGAGGCTGGACTTGGATACTCCCTGTCATCCACAGTATTTACCAGACTTTGCACCAACTGACTACCACTTCTTCCAAGCTTTGGACCACTCCTTTTTTTTTTTTTTTTTTTGAGACAGAGTCTCACTCTGTTGCCCGAGCTAGAGTGCTGTAGCATCAGCCTAGCTCACAGCAACCTCAGAGTCCTGGGCCAAAGCTATCCATCTGCCTCAGCCTCCCGAGTATCTGGGACTACAGGCATGCACCACCATGCCTGGCTAATTTTTTCTATATATTTTTAGTTGTCCAGCTAATTTTTTTCTATTTTTTTTTAGTAGAGATAGGGTCTCGCTCTTGCTCAGGCTGGTCTCGAACTCCTGAACTCAAACAGTTCTCCCGCCTCGGCCTCCCAGAGTGCTAGGATTACAGGCGTGAGCCACCGCACCCGGCCTGGACCACTTCTTGTAAGAAAATACTCAACTCTCAACAAGCTGTGGAAAATGCCTTTCATGATTTCATCACCACTTGCTCTCCAGGCTTCTTTGCTGCTGGTGTAAGCAAGCTACTGGTAAGATGGCAAAACTGTGTCGGTGGGTTACGCACATACTTTGATTAATTATATAGCTTCTTGTTTGAGATATAATGAACTAAACTTTTGATGTGAAATCAGACATTTCATATTTAATGACCTCATACATTGAAGTTCCCGGTAACTTGGATCTTCTAAACTGTAGTCCGCTTCAGAAGGTAGTCCTGTAGAATAATAAGAAGCTGGTTTAATTTATTCATGGCTACAGAGTTTGTTTCTCCCTATGTATTCATCCTTAAATCATACAGTTAGATCATCATCAGGTATTTTACTTTGTTGGCTCTTAACGCAATGAAATATATTCTGGTTTTCAGATTCTGTTTCCTACTTACTTTTTGTCGCATCTTCTTTCTTCATGTGTGAATCTTTCACTCACGGTGGCTGGCTTGTACTATATCCAACACCTTCCACTTTTTACGCTGCTTTTGCCTTTGCTCATACCATTGCAGTTCCTTTCTACTCCTAGAGGTATAGTCACGTGCTGCTGCATAATGATGTTTTGGTGGTCTCATAAGATGATAATATGGTATTTTTACTGTACCTTTTCTTTATTTAGATATGTTGAGATACTCAAATACTTACCATTATGTTACAGTTGCCAATAGTATTCAGTACAACAACATGCTGTATAGGTTTGTGGCTGAGGAGCAATGGCCTGTACCTTATAGCCTGGGGGTGCGTTAGGCTGTTCCATTTAGGTTTGTGTAAGTACACTCTTAGATGTTCACACAATGACAAAATCGCCTAACAATATGTTTCTCAGAGCATATCCCCATTGTTAAGCGACACATGACTGTTCTTTCATATCACTTAGGTGTGGTTTAAGCCTAATCTCTTCCATGACGTCTTTTCAGACTACTATAGCCGGAGTGATGATTCTGTTTTTTACATCCCTATGTAGTTGTTATATGTAATATTCATCTTTTCATTAGTTGAGAAGTAAGGAAGCCTTTTTTTTCTAGAAGCCTCCAACAAACCTTTTCTTGTGTCATTTGCCTAAATTGACTTAGTTTTATTCATTACTGAAGCACTAGTTGGTTTTGAGGAAGGTATTACTATGATTATTGGTTTATATTAAACAGAGCTTAACTTTGCAGCTGGGGTGGAATCGATTTAGAGGAGTAAACCGCATTGTATACACAGATAATGTTTCTCCCTAGAAAACATCCATGTAAATTTTTAAGGAACCCAAAAGCTTCAGAACTATTTTTAAAAAATCTAAGTAATTTCTTCCTTTATTCATTTTTCATGTACTTATTCATTTTTAAGTCATTTTCTGTCATTAACAGACTCATAGGCTACTGGAGGAGTCAGATACATGATTTTACCTAAGTATCATAAGTACTATAATACAGTATAAGCAAGATGCTAAGGAAATACGGGTTTCTTTCTATTTGTTCTACCACATATCAAGGCTAGTTTCCTTTTCTTGCCCTCTGTTCTTTGGATCTCCCTCTGCCCAACTGCCCAAATTTTCTATAGCAATAAAAGAAGTGTAGCACAAAATTATTGATTGCAATTGAAAAGACCTTTTTCTTGGTTCACTGTATAAAATGGACTGTGATAGCATCACAAATGATTGCCTTTTATTATGGTATTAAAAAAAAAGTCAGTGCTATTCTAGAGGAGGTCCACCTTAAAAGCAATAAGAATTGATCTGAATTTTTCCATATACTTTTTTCACTTTCCTTTTTTTTTTTTTTTTTTTTTTTTGAGACATGGTTTTGCTCTGTTGCTGGGACTAGAAAATAGTGACATCATCATAGCTCACTGCAACCTCAAACTTCTGGACTTATGAGGTCCTACCTCAGCCTCCTGGGTAGCTTAGACTACAGATGTGGGCTACCATGTCTGGCTAATTTTTCTATGTTTTGTAGAGATGGGGTCTCACTATGCTCAGGCTGGTCTTGAACTCCTGGCCTCAAGAAGTCCTCCTGCCTTGGCCTTCCAAAATGCTAGGGTTATAGGTGTGAGGCACCATGCCTGGCCTGCCACTGTGCTTTTAAAATATTTCCCCCCAGTTTACTTTGGTTAACTTCTACTTCTTCTATTTAATGTGTATGAATTTGTCATATTATATGACAAAATTTAAATGAGAAATTAAAAAATATTAATAAGGCAGATTTTCTGTAAAACAATCATGACTTAATAGTCAAACAAAAAATAGAATATATTCCACAACTTAATTTAAATTACTTGTTACTAGCTACTCTTTTCAATTTTATATATATATATATATATATATATATATTTTTTTTTTTTGAGACAGAGTCTCACTCTGTTGCCCGAGCTGTGGCATCAGCCTAGCTCACAGCAACCTCAAACTCCTGGGCTCAGGCAATCCTTCTGCCTCAGCCTCCCGAGTAGCTGGGACTACAGGCATGTGCCACCATGCGCAGCTAATTTTTTCTATATATTTTAGTTGGCCAATTAATTTCTTTGTATTTTTTTTTTTAGTAGAGATGGGGTCTCACTCTTGCTCAGACTGGTTTAGAATTCCTGACCTTTGAGCAATCCGTCCACCTTGGCCTCCCAGAATGCTAGGATTACAGGCGTGAGCCACCGCGCCCAGCCTCTTCAATTATATTTTACAGGTCTCCATCTTTTGTTTAGAAATATCTATAGGAATATTTTATCTTTTTAATCTTAGTAGAGAAATATTATTAAAATGGACATTGAAAACACATTAATAGTTCTCCAACTATGGTTAACTGACAGATTGTTTAGAAGCTGGTAACTTACATATGGAAGGAAGAGGAGAGCTAGCCTTTTCCTAGAATATGAATATAGGACAAATGGGAGTTAGTTCAGTTTATTGCACCGTTAGTTTTATTATCCTGCCCTAGAATAGTTTTCTAACTGATCTTCTGTTCTCCTCGTCTTATCCACTGTAATCAGTCCTCCATTCATCTGGCAGTTATCTTTCTAAAATATAAATTTAAAAATTTAAGATGCAACACCGTCCAATCAGTTGTAGAAATGATATATTAACAGAATCTTGCTTTGCCTACTTTTTACTTGTTTTACCACCTTATAGCCTGCTGTCCATCTTATATGTGATTATCTCCTCAGTTGCCATATATCAACCATATGCAATTCTGCCACTTTTCAGGACATCTCATGCTTTGTCATGTCTGTATGCCTCTGCACATGCTGTTTTTCTGATCCAGAATACCGTTTTCTTCCTGTATTCTGGAGAAGCCCTAATGTTCTCCCAAGAGTCATTTTTCAGAAGCCATCATGACTTTTCTTATCAGTTGTGATTGTTTCTGATACACTGTTGTGTATAACTGGTGCACATAGCCTAGTTAGTAATTATTATATTGTATGTGGTTTCTTCCCTCTGAATCCATTTCCTAACTAGAGTAAAAACTGCTATAGTTGATTTTAAGTATGTAACTCCAGGGTTCGGCACAGTGTCAGTTACATAGACACATTAAGTATTTGTTGAATATTAAGAAAGCTAAGATTAAATTGAAAATGACATTTTGAGTATGTGGTATTTGGTTTTCTTTATAATTATTATTATACCATAAAACTTAAGTTTAACTTCTTTAAATGGGTAAGAGAAGATAAAAATTGTCGTACATTTTTTCAGTAGTGTTTAGTTTTGTGCCTGCTAGTGCTATTATCTCTTAGCTGTATACCTGCCTTTGTATACTCCACTGCAGAGATAGAAAACCTGTGAACCATGTATGCCAGACTCCATTACTAGCAAGTTGTCTGTTATGTACAGCCAAAGCAAGGCAATAGTAAAAAATTGGAAGGTGGGAGGAAAGAAGCAGTTACTTATTTCCTCTTATTGGATGGTGTACTTCCGCATGCAGTAGAGGATGACTGAAGGTGACCACAGCTGGCTGTGGGTTCCAATAGCATCGTTGTTGGCTTCTTGAACATCAATAGCAGTACTCCTGCTTCTGGGCAGTACACACTCTATTGAGCAATATCAGCGCAGTTCCAGTGGTACCTGTTAGCAGTGTTTCCAAAAGCTCAGCGGTGGTCGCAGGCTTGTGGGCCGCAGCCTAATGTGGTAGCACCCGACCTTTGGTTTGCAACCTTGTTTTTGTTTTGTGCCTCCAAGTATGCCCCCTTCTCCCTTTTGCTTTCCTAACACCTTCAACAACTGTATAATCAGTTTCCTGCATTAAATTTCCAATGCTGAAAATACCCATAGTAGTTTCTGCTTTCCTTAATGGACAATAACCAGGAGTGGTTTTAGGAAACAGGACTTCAGAGCTGAGAATTTGAGATTGGTTATCTCACCTTATTGGAATTGAACACAGTAGGATTTCATTCCCATGGAAAATTGCCATTGCATGCAGGGGCAGCTTAGTTATGTAACTATGAACTTTCCTACCAGAAATGAAGTGCTTATTAAAGTCAAAGCTTTGGGAAATCAAGCGGAAGAGGTAATTGACTGTTATTATGGTGGGAATAATGACTTCTAGGACCCTGGGCTGTCTTGGATGCTTTTGAATATACTAGAAATTTTATAGAAAGGAAATTATGAGCTCAGCACTTTAAACGGCCAGTTCAAGGATGGTCAGTGAAACAGAAGATCCGTGATGGTCCCCCAAGATTGTCTTACCTTTTATCATTGCAGTAATGACACAGCTGAAAATAAGAAACAAAATTCCACCCTAAGAATTATTGAATCTTAGTACAATTTGAATTCACAGCTTTCCAAGCTTTCTTATATGAAAGATAAGAATTGAATGTTAGACATAGGATCATGAGAATTGAAATGAATATACTTATGTGAACTCATCTGAATCGGAGACTTTGAACCCCAGTTTCTTATACTTTACTGTCAGTGTTATGTAAAATCTCTCTACCATCATCTAGTACATATTAATTTTAAAATGGTTAAGTGAGGATAAGAAATGTCATACATTTTCCGTTATCAGTGTAAAATTTTAAACCAGAGAGCATTTCTTAGAACTGATAAAGGGTAGTAGAGAAAAGTGTTAATTAGTACTTAAAGCATTTATTTGATTGGCTTCATCTAGGATGACTGTTCTTCCAGAATAGAAAATAAAGCAAAGCAAAAACACAACTTTAACACAAAAATTAGTTTTAAAGTTTAGAGTTTCTTATTTCCCTACCTTTCTTATTTGCTAAATTAAAAGTCAGAGGTTCTTAATACTTTTTGTGCCAACCCCTTGGCAATGCAGAGAATCAGTCTTAGAATGTTTTTAAATGCACAAACTTTATGCATAGGATTATAAAATAAATTGAAACAGAGCCATCAAAATATATTAAAATTTCTAACATTGTAATATATGAATAGCAATAATAAGAGGATGCAACATTACTTCTAATAGATATGTTAATTTTGAAGTTAGTGGTGAGCGTAACAATGTTTCAAAATGTCTATGATTTCTATTGGTCATGAATACTGCTAATACTGCTGTAATTTGTATTCTTAATGGAGGGATATTTAAAATTTTAGTTAAATGTTAGTGAGAATAAACATTTGAAGTCTTTTACATACAAATACATGGGCCATATCTCCTGAATTCTATCTGTTGAATTCTTTGGTATTGGAAAGGTTCATGAACACCACTTAATGAATCTCTACTCTAAATTGATTTATATAACACAATTATGTTGAAAATGAATATGTATTTTCTTTTGAGTATTTTTGCTGAACTATGTATTTTACCCCAATGTTTTATTTACTGTATGGGGAAAAAACCCCTCTAACATAATGGAAGGAAGAGACTAAGTCTGCATGAATAAGTATTAACTCTTTGATCAATAAGATACCTCATAGTAAATTAACTTCTAATATGCTAAATGGTGCCATGTGGATCTTTAGGAGCAAAATCATTTTGAGTGTACACTCTGTTTTCTTCCATTTTGTCAACTGGTTCAAGTTCATTTACTTGTAATGCTCAACTACACTGGCCACATAGCATTTAAAATTTTTGTTTATTTCCAAAAGATTGACTTTCTGCAATAATCTTCCCTAATTGCCTGGTACAAAATTCTTACTAGGGTATTTACAAATGTATTATTTGTTGTACATTTGTCAGCCTGCTCGAGTAAAACTGCAAATAAAGAAAACACTTGTATTTTGGCCACCGCAGCTATGAAATAATTTCTGCATTTTTGTCCTTCCTTCTCTCCAATCTTAACACAAATTATGACAGTTTCCCAAGCATTTGAAAAATTATTATGTTTGTCAGATTATTTGCAGGTGGGGCTGTGTACTTTAGTCTACAAATCAGTGGTTAATTTAATGATGTACTAGTTTATATTAAGCAAAATGAAACCTAACAAGCTAAGCTGAAAAATGATTCCTGTTTTAACCACTATCTTCACACAGCTGTTTAAATACCATATTGTACTTTTTTCCCCCCTTTCCTTATTTAGAATGGCACATGGTACTTGTGTAATCTTTGCTTATTTTAAGCTGGCATAAAAGAATGGTTCTCAGCAAATTGGAGGCAATTTGCAAAGCCGAAGGATAGTCTTATGAATTCAGGCCAAGTTAAATTATTATCGAAGAATACATCTTTTTCTCCCCAAAATTTCTCCTGAGATTCTTTTCTTTATAATGTTATATTTCAAAGTTTATGACAAAGGTACTTTTTTTTATTTGGTCCATGTAATTTTCTTTCTTTTGTATGATGATACCGTTAAAGTAAGATTGGCCCGGAAACGTCAGATGTTTTAAAATTGTAGTAGTTCACTCTCTGTATTATCAAATTTATTGTATTTTTCTCCCTAGAAATGTTTTGTTCTCCATATACAAATGAATAGGCTGACTCAAAACATACAACACTAAGATAGAAAGTTTAAGTAATTTTTTGTAACTGCCTTTTTTTATACTATTGTCCCATCCCCACCACCTGCTTCTTCGACTCCCAGACTCCTACCTCACCAATAAGACTCAAAATTTCCTCGTTTTATATTTTCATCAAACGTACCAACTGCAACTTTATCTTGAGATTCCATTGTTTTGTTTTCCCTTATACATTTATTTAACTTTCATATTTTCATGAATGTATTATAATATTTTCAGAAGGTAGCATTTTGTTGCAATACATCTGTGAAGTAAGACACTGCCATATGTAGACATTACATCTACTTTTTAGCGTGGAACTTTTTCCTCTGTATTGCTGATATAAAAAAAATAATCTTGTAGGCAAGGAATACAATTGAGATTGGAAAAATAAGGGATAAAGATACAGGAGCATAGATATTAATTAAAAGACTGAGTTGAATTACACCAATGTGTAATTGTTCTACTTTTTGAAAAAGCTCAGTTTGTATCTCTATTTCCTAAACTGTGTGGTCTTGTTTAAAATATTCAGTTGTATTTTATATATTTACTCCAATTCTCTTAATATCAGGTCTATTTTATTGATTTTTGCTGTTTTGTATTTGATAGAACTGTTATTTTTTTCTTATTGCTAGACACAGTGAAACAGCGTCCCATAAACTATTATACCAAGAGAAATGATATCGCTATGGCCATTTCTAATAAAGTTAGAAATACAGTCAGAACATATAGGAAATAGTTCCAAGTTAAAAAGAAAATATTGTTAAAGAATAAAAGCAGGCTGTGTAAATTATGAATATGGTAAAACTTAAGGGGAAGTTAGTGACTTGAAAATTACTTTCTTGAATTAATAAATAATATTGTAGGTCTAATTGCATTTTATAATGGTACATTAAGTTTTTATACAAAACAGACATTATATATAGTATATAGCATGCATAGTTTTGGGAAGTGAGTATTACTCTGGAACCTGCTGTATGTTTACCTACTGTGAGGTAGATAATCATAGTGTTTTTGCTTGGTTGTATTTTATAATAGAATATGGCATATATAAACATGTTTAGTGCAAAGATCGGGACTAAAATATCTAAGTGTGAAACTCAAGAAATGGAACCAAAAATCAAAACTTAGTGACTTGACCGTATTGGTTAGTGCTGTTAAAATAACAATAACAAAATAAATGGTAACATTTATATAACATTAGCCCAATATCACTTTTTAGTCTCTTATTTCAAGTGCCATTTTAAAGCAAATGTTCAACAAAATTAAAATCCTTAAATTGTGGAGTATATTGATAAAATAATTTTTAGGGTTAAAAGACAAGTTACTAAGTTTTGTAACATAATTTAAGATTATGGGTATATTCTTATTTTCTTTTTTGAATTTTCAATCTTATTCATATGGAATAAGATTGAAACTTATTCATATACCTTCATATATCTTCATAGTTTATGAAGATTCATAAACTAAAAAGCAAAAATTTATGTAGAAAATAGTTTTTATAATTAACCAGTTCTTGAAACATCAGAGCAGATCTTTTAATAATAATGAGAGATTGGTTCCATAACAATAAATGTAAAAAGTATAATGCTAATATATACGGACAGTCCATATAATTCTCCCATCCCCATTTTGCTGACAGTAGCAGGCTCTAAATCCTGCTAATTTTTTTATTTCCCCTGATTCATCTCAGGAGATAAAAGTCAGAAAACAATCGCCAACTGAAAGTGTCCCTAAAGATTGGTTATGCCACATTATTTTATCAGGAGAGCTTATTATCATAGCATCCCAGTCAGTAACTTTTCTGGATTAAAAAAATATGCACACACACATATTACAGTGATCATCAGTGTGATCTCATATGTAAAAATGAAAGTCCTTTAAATATTTCTGAAAATTTGCTGATACAGAGATTGGATAAATAAGAACAGGTCTATGCTAGAATTTTTTTTAAATGAAATTAATTTTTTAGAGCAATTTTAGGCTCATAGCAAAATTGAATGGAAGATACAGAAATTTCTCATTTGCTCCCTGTCCCTACACATGCACAGCCTGCCCCATTATCAACATTCCCGCCAGGGCGGTACATTTGTTACAATTGATGAGTTGACATTGACACATCATTGTCACCCAAAGTCCATAGTTTATGTTAGGGTTCATTCTTGGTGTTGTACATTCCGTGGGTTTGGACAAGTTTATAATGACATGTATCCATCATTAGAGTGTATAGAGTAGTTTCACTGATCTAAAAATCTTCTGTGAATTTTTAATATTTTTTATTAAAATTGTATATGTGCACTGTAGAAAATATAGAAATATGGACTAGAATGAAGAAGAAAATGAAAAAGAGGGTCATTACACGCATTCGATCTAAGTCTGTTTCATTTAAACAAAGATATCAAAGTGATCTCTGAGAATCTGAGATATTTTACATTTCATGATATTTAGAGATCTGTTTGTTATATATCTGGCTGAAATTTATGTTAGTTTCCAGAAGGTATCTACCATCCTCTTCCCTGGCCTACTTTTTCTTCCACCACTTTTTCTCAGAAGCTGCTTCACCTCGTTGTCAGCCACTTTTTGTGTCAAACACTGCACACAGAGCAACAGAACAGAGACCTCATCTGGGATAGTGACAGTCTCATAGGGAAGCTGTTGGTTTGAGTACCAAATTCTAGGATGTGGTTATTAGCTTTGCAGGTTCTGAAAACTGATTCTTCAGTATTTAAAAATTTATTAGTCTTTCTGGGATTGATTTACCAAACACATTCATAAACATGCTATTATATGGTTTTACTGATATATAAATCAGAGTGCTAATTTACTAATTTGCCACTGCAGTTCAGCCCCAAGGAAATGAATTTCTTTTTAAAGCCCTGAAGCCAGCTGATCCCACTGAGCTTCACACTGCTGCTGCTCTAGGTTGCTGCCAATCCTTTTCCAGTAATCTGGCCCTCTCTTCTGCTCAATTCATTCTCTTCTCTGATTCTTTTCTTCTATCTGGCTTCCTACTCTTCTGAACCCTTGCAACCCTCTAGGGACCCCATTTCATAGCAAAACAAAAGAAAACAACCTCCCCCGTCAAATAAAACAAGAAAAACATTTTTTCTATATTCTTATAGTTGTCAAAGAGTTCCATTTTTCTATTTCCAGTCGTCAACTAAAATCTGAAATCTGGATACATTTTCCTCAACGAAGGACCTTCTCTTTTAGATAGTCATACTTCCAAGTTCTTATTTCTGGGGCTTTCCTTTGATAAATGTCAGGTAGGTCATTTTTTGAGTACATTAGTTTTTTTTGTTTATCTGTTTTTTGAGGAAAATAGGAAAGGTCATGTTTAAACTTTCTTACATTTCTCTTCTAATTATACTTTTTAAAGCAATGTGTAGGTCATCTTGATTTTAGAAACTGATGTTTAGATAGTTTAATCTTCTCTTTCCAAGCACGCGTGTGCATGCTCGCTCGCTCTCTCTCTCTCTCTCTCTCTCTATATATATATATATATATATACACACACATATATATGTATGTAGATAGATAGATACAGTCACACACACACATGCTGGCTCACAATATTTCTTCAACTGGTTGAACATTTCATTTTGACCCCTCTCAGTTCATTCTCAGGGTGTTAATTTCATTACCATTTGGGGCACAATATTTACTATTGTTCTCTTTCTTCTCCACCATACCGCCATTAGTGTATTTTTGCTTTGGGAAAAGCTATCTCTATAAATGCTATGGCGTTTATTTTCTGTAGAAGCTTTATCTGCAAGTTTTATTTGGACATTGATTTCTCATCATATGATAGAAATGGCAAGGTTAGCATTTCAGGAGAGCTTCTCTTCTGTTAACAGCACCTTCATCCTCTCATTAGTTTAATTCATGATAATAATCCAGACAAGCTTTGACCATTAAATCCTTTTAGGCAGCAGTGTTTCCCAAAGGCCATTCTTCGATTTTGAATAATTAGTTTCTTTAATTCATTTTAGTGTATGAAATTAATAGTATATGGGAATTCATTTTCTTTCTGATGCAATAAACTTTCCATTAATGTATGAGATTAACTTTTATGTTTTTTTTCCTTTCCTATAGAACTGATGGTAATAGTATTCAACAGAGTATTTTATTCTGTTCAGGCTAAAGTTCTTTTGAAGGGTTTGTGGTTTTAATAGTTGTTCCCTCAACTCTTCCTGCCATCACACGTTTCTTTTACTGCACAGGAAATGATGAAGTCTCTCCAAAAAGCATTTATGAAATCCCTCAAGAACCCTAGTAAAGGTGCTAAGATTGATTTTTGTGTTTCCTTTTTAAAAAAATGGGTGATGAAATTTGTGAAGCCCGTGTCTTTGGGAAGCTTAATATTCAAAAACTGTCAACTCAGTTTTGAAAAATTGCCTTTTTATTGCCTTTATTATTTCTGACAAATGGATCAGTTGTAATATTAAGAAACAAGTGAATCAACCTTATTTCTTCACAAATATGATGGGAGTCTCATAGAATAAAATACAGGATATCCTAATTTTACAGTCATGATCATAGAAATGAAATCCCAAGGTACCTTATAGAGATAAGTAAAAGCATTGCAGAGATAAATAATCAAGATCAGTTCCTTCCAAACTGTTAGTGTATGTAAGTAAATTAAAAAATTTGCATTGTGAGACTGAACTTTTTAATTTATTTAGCTAAAGATTTATTGCTCTGATTTTTATGTTGTTTTCTCTTGAAGGAAGGGCTGAGAACTATTCATGCTTTATAAATTGCTAATATTTACTGGTGGATATAATCATGAAATGATTTGTAAGTAATAAATGCTGTTTTAATTTTTCAGATTTTTATAGCCCCCTTAGAGAAAAAAAAATCAAAGCACTTTGAGGATGCTTAGAGCAGAACAAGCAATCAAAGGGAGAAAATGTATACTTAGAAGTGCATTTGGGTTTTTAAACATTTGTGTCCTGGATATCTCTGCAATTTCGGAATTCCAAATGTTAGTTGTATAAGGCCATCTTTTGCTTCCTAAAATTTCAAGGATGGGGGAAAAAAGACAATGTAATGAGCTATCTTGAGGCTACTAGGATCCAGTTATGTTTGAGAAGAAAATTTAGTGAATACTATATTGGGGGCACAGGTCACTGGAGCCTCGTATAGAGCTAGGGATGTTGTAACCCCAGTAATTATCTCACAAATGAGTCATAAATTAGTCACAAATGAGAAATCTCTCCTTAAAATCTATTCTATGTCATACCCTTTCCTGATATAGCAGTATTTTTCTTTGGTACTCAAGCTAGAAGTAATAAAATAAAAGAGTCTAGGTAATAAAGATTTTGGTAATTGTCATTATCTCTATTAGAGAAGCCAAAGAGGAGGAAAATCATTCTTTATTGCACTACTTTTTTAGTGTGATGACTAATACTCTGCATCCTTAGTAGATGTGTGACCTTGATTTGATTAACCTCTCTGTGCCTCAGTTTCTTTATATATAAAATAGGGGCAGTAAATAGCACCTCCTAGCATTATTGTGAGGACTGAATGGACCTATAGATACACCTGTACACACATGCACATAGAGAGAGAGACTGAGAACTTAGATGAGTGCTATGTATAGATGTTAGTTGTTATTGTTATTGGCTTTAGTTATTGTTATTCATGCTAGACTTCATAAATAAGGACTTATAGGTTATTCAGCAAATAATAATTAAGGCTCCATTTTGTGCCAAACACTGAGGTGCTGATCATACAATAATGAACGGGGCAGACAAGGATCCTCTTCATGTGGAACTTGTATTTTGATTTGGGAGGTCAGAGAGACAATTCAACAAGTTATTTAACAATAAGTGATAAAAATATCAGGTAGTACTAACTGCTATACAGAAGATTAAAGTAAGGTGATGGGGTAGATTGGATAGTCAAGAAAGTCTTTTTTAAGAAGGTGACATTTAAGTTGAGAACTGATGACAAAGAACCAATCTTGTAAAGATTTGGGGCAAGAGCAGTCTAGTGTATAATTTCTAAGATGTGCTCATAGAACAAAAAGGATACTAGTGATACTACTGGGTAGTATCCTGCATAGTGTGGGGTGTGACTTGAGAGGCTGGTGGGAATCTGGTCTTGTGGGGCTCTGTAAGCCTGGATA
>CAUYRT010013981.1:0-21872 GCA_963574885.1 Lepilemur ruficaudatus
TGCCTGTAGTCCCAGTTACTTGGGAGGCTAAGGCAGAAGGATTGCTTGAGCCCAGGAGTTTGAGGTTGCTGTGAGCTAGGCTGATGCCACGGCACTCTACAGCCCGGGCAACAGAGTGAGACTCTGTCTCAAAAAAAAAAATATATTAATAGCTGGTATACTTACTTTTAAAATGGTTTGCATATAGTAAACAGATTTATAAACATCAACCCCTTTTCCTGAGATCCAGAATTAATTTTTTTAAACGTTTGCTGTGACATTGGTGTGGAGGTGCTGGTGACATATCTTTTTCTTGTTTATCTATAGAAACAGGGAGGTGTATTCTAAGTTGGGAAATCAGTGACAAATAGCCATAGAACATGGGTCACCTGGCTTCGATTAGTTATGTGACCTTTAAGAAAACAAGTGTCCATTTCAGAAAAGACTGACCTTTGAGGCTATAGATGTCAAGCTACTCTTCTGCTTTAAAGAAGAAATAATTGCAGGGTTAATTTAAAACTCGGATACAGATATAGTTGAAAAATCCCTGACAGATTTATGTAACTAATGAGGATGGTGTTTTGTTTTCCCAGCATGCAGTTTTAAGGTCAGACCTGTGACTCAGAGCTACACACTTCCCTGGTGGTATGCATCAATGACATGTTGCCAGTCTAATCGTCCAGAAAGGTTTATGCTCAGCTCAGGTTGCTTCATTATAATCCCCAGCTGAGAAGCCACCTTTCATTTTTTAAAATAGATAAAGAAGGCAACATGAACATTTGAAAGTCAAACACCATATGTACTTTATAGCTTTTCAGCCTAGAGACTTGATGAACACTAAAGTGCCTCCTTAATTTTGAGAAGTAGATCCTCAATTGCCACTAACCTATCGTGGGGTGGCTCTACATGAGCATATGTTGTATACATTGTCAGTATAAGCATTTTGCTAAGTTTATTTTTTAATTCATTATGGTTTTCAGTGAAAAGAGCACTGGACCTGGAATCAAAAGTCACTTCCTCTCCGCTGACCTTAGCATAGTTGGCATGGGATTTCCAGATGGCATCTTCTCTGCATGAACAAAAATAATCTGCCATTTCAGGAAGCTTTGGTGGGTGCTGCCTGGTCCACTTGAGATCCTTTCAACTTTTAACTTTTTCTCTCTCCCTTTCCTTCTAAATCAAAAGTCCCATTCCTTTAGTGCAGCTGCACTCTTTTGGGTGTGAGAGGAAGGCAATCTGATTAAACAAACTTGCTAGTTTTTTTAGTTAGTTCATTCTGTCTTTTAAAAATGTGTATATCTCTTTACTGCATTGTTTGTGACAACAAAAGACTAGAAAACACTTAAATATTTGTCAGTAAGGCACTGATTAAGTAAATTGTGGTATATCTACACAGTTGGATACTAGATACATGTTTAAAAAGTGGAAGCTCTTTACTGACATGGAAAATTCTCTAAGTATAAGTAAATGGAAATAGCAATAGAATAAATGGAAAAAGCAAGGTGTAGAAGACTATGTATAGTATCCCACCATTTATGTTGGTTTTTAAAAAAAGGAAAAAGAAAAAATATATATAGCTACCAACTTTGTATATGCCCAGTATCTCTGAAAGCATAAAGAAGACTCTGCTATCATTGGTTATCAGTGGAGAGGGGGAAGTGGATGTCTAGGAATGGGCGGGGCAGGAAAACTTTTCTCTGTATACTCTTTTGTACCTCTTCAAAAATACATATTTAAAATAAATCTACACAAAAAGGAATGTTCACAGCAGCATTATTTATAACAGTTAAAAAGTAGAAACAACCCAAATGCCCATCAACCAATGGATGGATGAACACTATGTGGTGTATCTATCTATGCAACGGAGTATTTTTCAGCCATAAAGCGGAATGAAGTGCTGGTGCTATAGTGTGGATGAACCTTGAAACATTATGGCATTTGAAAGAAACCAGCCACAAAAGGCCACATATTGTGTGATTCCATTGCCAGAAGAGACAGAAAGTAGATTAGTGGTTTGCAGGGGGTGGGAGATGGGGAGTATCTAATAGCTTTCTTTTGGGGTGATGAAAATGTTCTGGAATTAGATGGTGGTGATAGTTGTACAAACTTATGAATATACTAAAAACCACTGAATTGTACACTTTAAAATGGAGAATTTTGTGGTATGTAAGTTACATTTCAATAAATAAAATAAAAAACAACTTGGTGAAGTCATTGACATGGAAACTTTAAGCATAACTGTGAACATAAAAAACAATAAACAACTTACTTAAGTTTCCACCTAAGAAATATTTCTATTCTAAAATATTTTACATATTGTCACTGATAATATCAGAGGACTTAATTAATGTCTTCCCCTATGATCACTGTGATCTTTTCATTTTATTAGGGAATGTTATTAACCCAAATGAAGCCCTGATTGATAGAATTTTAAATAAAATAACTAAATAATTTTGAGTGATAGGGAATTGAGGTATTGTAGCTACAGACCTTGCCCAGGCCCTGCCACTAAGAGAGGAAGCTGCAGAGCCTCAGAGAGTCTTTTGGACCAGTGTGCCCTTTCTCTCCTCACAGCTGACCCCAGAGCTGTCCCTTCCGCTGTGCTGCCTCTCTAGCCAATGGACTGCCCCTGTTCTCTTCCTTGTGTTCTCCTGGAGTGAGCTGAGTTACAGGGTTTAAGGAGCCCTTCCTGGTAGGAGGGGATTAGCTTTGGGACTCTGGAGTGAGGTCTGTGGACCTGACAATATAGCTTCTCCTCCCCTAGTCACTAACTGTTCACAGGTGCTGGGTCATTATGGATTGTCCAGCAGGACAATTACCATCATATCTGGCCTGTCCACAGGTTGGTTAGATAATAGTCTTCTGATATTCTCCCCAACTCCAGGAGCTTTAACCTGAATTCGACTTGGGGTGGATATGGGGGATTGACCACAATGGCATCTTTGGTCAAGAATAGGGTAGATGGTGGCTGGGCACAGTGGCTCACACCTGTAATCCTAGCACTCTGGGAGGCCGAGGCAGGTAAATCACTCAAGGTCAGGAGTTCGAAACCAGCCTGAGCAAGAGTGAGACCCCGTCTCTACTAAAAATAGAATGAAATTAATTGGCCAACTAAAAATATATAGAAAAAATTAGCTGGGCATGGTGGCGCATGCCTGTAGTCCCAGCTACTTGGGAGGCTGAAGCAGAAGGATTGCTTGAGCCCAGGAGTTTGAAGTTGCAGTGAGCTAGGCTGATGCCACGGCACTCTAGCCCAGTAGCCTGGGCAACAGAGCGAGACTCTGTCTCAAAAAAAAAAAAAAAAAGAATAGGGTAGATGGTGTACGTTTTGGTGCCACCCCTGGTACACACCCAAGCTGTGTCAGCACAAACAACCTTATCTCACCTGCGCTGCTGAGTCCTTCCTGTAAGTCGCCTGACAAGACAGGGTCTTTCAGATTCCTTGATGTCCTTGGCATTTATTCAGAATTAACTCACATAATACAAAACTAATCTGCATTCTGAGTGGAGCTGCATGATGGATATAGGTAGCCTCTTTTCATTGTTGGCCTTTACAGGCCAACTTAAGCTCAGAGATTTGAATTGATGGTGGCCTGCCTTATTACTTAGTGCTTATATGCAAACCCTAGGCTCTATTGGAAAATCTATTAATTCTAGCCAGAAAAGGTCTAATCATCCACTGAGTTAACTGGGCCTGTGGTAGGAAGAACGTAGGGAAGACTTTTCCCTACCCCAAGACTGGGCAGGTGACCTAGACCTATTGGGTCTTTTATTAGAGGATCAAAAAAGCTGAGCTTTGTTCTCCCTAGGTCTCTAGCATCTGTTCACAAACCCTCCTTACCTGTGTTGAATATATAACTATGTCTACTGGGCTGTCCTGCTGCCAGAGGCTGATTCTTCTGAGTTCCTAGGCCTCTGAGATTTACTTTGCTGCTGCAGTCATTCTCAGTCCCATGGTCCTTGCAGCTGGGCTCTTGGCCAATATCCTGATCTCTTATCTCTTTTCCACATATCTGCTGTGAATTGGTAAACTTGAAGATAAATTCTACTTACAGGAATCTGCTGCTTGGGACAGCCACATTTTTAGAGTGTAGTTGAATAAATAAAACATAGTGCTCACTCTGTGCCAGCCACTGTTCTAAATGTTACAAATATTAACTACTTTGTCACGGTGACCCTACTGCATAGGTACTCTGATCCCCATTTTACAGATGAGCAAATTGAGTCACAGAGAAGTTAGGTGAAACTTGCCAGTGTCATACAACCAGTAAGTGGTAGAGGCAGGATTCCAATCCAGACATTCTGACTCCAGAGTCCATGCTCTTAACCACTACACTATATTCTCTTGAAACTTTATAAAATGGATATGCCCATATTAAGCTCAGGACAAATTTCATATTATTTGTCTTAGAATTAACAATGTTAATTGGACAACCAATCTTACATAAAATTAAGCCTTGAATTTTTTTAATGGAAGCCTTCAAAAATAGTCATGGCCCAGTCTAAACCGTTTTATCTGGATTTCATTGAATTGTTTTCTGTATCTTAGGCAATCTTGTCTTTTTTTTTTTTTTTTTTTTTTGAGACAGAGTCTCACTCTGTTGCCTGGGCTAGAGTGCCATGGCATCAGCCTAGCTCACAGCAACCTCAAACTCCTGGGCTCAAGTGATCCTCCTGCCTCAGCCTCCCGAGTAGCTGGGACTACAGGCATGTGTCACCATGCCTGGCTAATTTTTTCTATATATTCTTAGTTGGCCAATTAATTTCTTTCTATTTTTAGTAGAGATGGGATCTCGCTCTTGTTCAGGCTGGTTTCGAACTCCTGACCTCGAGCAATCCACCGGCCTCGGCCTCCCAGAGTGCTAGGATTACAGGCGTGAGCCACCGCGCCCGGCCTCATTATGCAGTCTTTATGAAGGTGGGAACATGTACAGATCCAACCCACATTATCTTCAGGTCCTCCAAGCCTCGACAACTTTTTGAGGAGCCTATGCTCTGTCCTCATGCACAGATTGACGAACAAGGAAGCCACACTACCATTCGTGGCAGTAATTTAATGGCAGACCACACACCAACAAGATCACTCTGCTCCTGCCACTGACTTTTCAAAAAAAATAGTGCCTATCCTGGCACAACAGAAGCACTCTTTTCCACAGAAATTTATTCATGTTTGCTCTCTCAGACATGAATCACTGTGGCCCCCACTCTCCTCAGTCTGCTCGTAACTACTCCTGTGTGGGATCCGGACTAAGATGCTGTTCAGGCTGACAAAAACGGCCCTCAAGGAAATTTGGCAGATGGAGGCCAAGGGATGTTTCACTTTATGTACTTTCAGTCCTCTGGAAACCTGGATTGCCCTTGCTATCAAAATAGTCAACTCTGTTGCCTAATAAAATATAGACTTCCTTAGAGACATCCAGGTCACTGCTTGGTCTCTTTCCTCATATCATGCTCACACTCCCAGTGCCGTGCACCATGTTAAGTGCAGAACCCAGAGAACCACTCATGAGTCTTTGCAACTTTGACCTTGAATTATCCCGTTTGGGGTTTGAAAATACCAGTGCATAATAAAGTAATTATTAATTATTAAAATAATTGATTATTATGCTTTGGTAAATGAAGACAAATTATATACTACTAGTCTTGATGGTTCACACCAGGAAATAGGGCTCATGAAGTATTACGGTAGCACCTCTGATCAAGGCAGTCGCTCTTAGTTATCAGTATTAAGAATAAAGATATGGATGGAAGTTTATTTGATTTCTTCTTTCCCGTTCTGGATATTAATCAACTGGGTAAATGGTAAAATAGGGTCATGGAATGTTTAGCCCTCAAGCATCTATCAGTGGCTTGAAATGTTCATGACAGGTGGGCTTGGTGAATGCCAGGATTTAGCATTATTGAAAGGGTGTTTTGAGTCATGGCACATGGCAACATGGAAATAAAATGGATATATCACAAGTAGACAGTAGAAATAGACTGGAAAAGAATTTTAACATCTAAAATATGACAAAGATTTATCCCTACCAGCTTCTCGGTTTCATGAAACAGTCATTTTCCCTTGATCTGAAAGTCTGTGTTTGTATTATATATTTCTTTCTAAAATTCTTTCTGGTTTCTATTTCTTTTCTTCTTTTACTTTTCTGTTTATTTTCTCTTTTAAGCACTACTTCTGTTTTTTGTTTTTGTTTTTGTTTTGTTTTTAATCTGAGAACATCCCAGTGGGCTGCTCTGATACTCATTTGTTCGGTGTTACTGTGTTAGTGATTTCTGGTTGGGGGCCCATAAAAGTGTCTATAGGATGTGGTTGGGATAGATCTTACATCTTGGTAAGAGTGTAGCAACACAGGAAGGGGCAGACCTTGGGGACAAGAGGCATTTAAAACTGTTACTAATGATCCAATGACATTAGCAAAATCAAATGACAAAGGCCGTGGCACGTGCTTAAATTCTTAATCTCTGTGTGACGGTTATAAGGAAACCTTCTAAGCCCTGGTCAACTGTGAAGTGAACAGGTCTTCAGCAGAGTTAATTAGTATTTCAAGATGCTTTGCTGTTTACAGGGTTTTTTATTTCATGTATCTTATCTCATCTGTAATAGGTCTTCCTCTTTACATAGCCACCCTTTCATTTGCTCTGAGATTCAGAGGCCCTTTGAGGGGGCAGAATTTCAGGTCTGTTTGCATTTGGACTTTGTATGACCAAGTCCCCCCTCATGGGGTTCTGGGGGTGCTCCCTGGTTTTACTCTTTGATGCGTATGCCATGAATTGTGACATTTAAGCAGTGACTTTGCAAAATTGGACTTGTCAGTAGGAAAAAGTAACTCTTCCCACCTTAAAGATTGACAGGAACATGAGATGGCTGAAGCTGTACTGGCTTTTTTTGGCAAGAGTACATAGGACAAGAAATACTCCAGAGAGCTCAACATTGAATCACATCATATCACAGTGCATGAATAGATGCCTTAATCTTGCAGTTGGACTTAGGAGAAATTGTTGGCAGAGGGAGTGGTGGCCTGACAAAATTATACTGAGAAAAAACTGGCAGTGTATTAATTTGTTAGTAGTAGGCATAAGGAAAAATGTAAAAAAATTAAGACAAAACCACTGATAAATCCACAAAGACTCCACTCCAGGTTGTTATCAGCCCCTTGCCTCTGGCCGTGACTAATGGCCAGTAATTGTCTGAATAAGTTTTCAACCATTTAGAAGTTTGTTCCATAGAAGGAAAATAACAAAGGGAGAATGGTGACCGCAAGTCAAGCTGTGAACGAGGAACTCATGAGATGTGAGCCAAGTGGGCCACTGAATTTGCCATGTTTGGCTCTTCAGTTGCACCATTTTGAACTTTTGAAGTTTGATCCTCCCAGTGGGGTGTCTGAGATAGGGAGGCTACGGTTAGGGTGCAGGGCGAGAATACCCACAAATGGGATTCCACCGTAGTCTTCTCATTCTCTCTCAATACTTGGATCCCATTAAAGGACGTTCACCATTGACATCTCAGAAGAACCTCATTATAAAGTCTAAAATAAAGTGTCACTCTTTCCCACACTAGCTCTGCCTCCCAAATTCTCCATCATTTTCCTTCTCACCCAGACTCACAACGTCAGAGAGATCGTTGGCTCCTTCCTCTCCCTTCCATCTAATCAGTCCTTTCAGCCCTGTTCCACAGTGTTCCCTTTTCCCTTATATCTAGTCTTTCCTTTCCATGCCCATTGCCACTGCCTTTCATTCATTCAGTCTTTTCTTACGTCTCATCTGGACAAATGCCTTTTGGGATATCTCCCTGCCTCCAGACTCTTCCTTTGAGATCCACCCTTCTTGTCACTGCCCACATTGCTCTGATCTCACTCTTTCTTTGCACCAATTGCGAAAAGGTCCTTCATGCTGTGTGTTTCCCTGCCTCTCTAGCTTTGGGTCCCACCGCTTCCTTATATGCTTCTGTCGCTCCCCTCTGAAACCCTCCTCCCTTCCGGCTGCATCCTGCTTCTTGAGCAGGCCCTGTGTTGTCTCATACCTTTGCTCACACTGCACTTTCCTGATCCCCAAACCTGGATCTAATCTCTCCCTTTGATAAATCTCACGACACTTTACACTTTACATCTCTCTTGTAATACTTACCACATTCTGCCTTGCGTGGTAGTCATTTTTTTTTTTTTTAGACAGAGTCTTGCTCTGTTACCCTGGGTAGAGTACAGTGGTGTCATTGTAGCTCACTGTAACCTTGGACTCCTGGGCTCAAGCGATCCTCCTGCCTCAGCCTCCCAAGTAGCTGGGACTACAGGCATGTGCCATGACGCCTGGCTAATTTTTCTATTTTTAGTGGAGACGGGGTCTTGCTCTTGGTCAGGCTGGTCTCCAACTCCTGAGCTCAAGCAGTCCTCCTGCCTCAGCCTCCCAAAGTGCCAGGATTATAGGCATGAGCCACTGTGCCTGGCCATGCATGGTAGTCATTTGTATATTTCTCTTGGTATACTTGAAAGTAAGGGCTCTGTTTTATTCTTTGTGACCAGCAAAATATCTTGTACTGCATAGTGGGACATCTGTTCAATAAGTATTTGTCATATAAAATAAATGAATGGCTGGCTGGAGTGGGATTATATACACAGGAACCCAGTGATAGGTTATAATGCATCTGTGGAGAGTTGTAGATAAATTCTGAAGTAAATGTTTCCTAGAGGATTACTTGGAAAAGGGAAGGAGCTTAGGGGTTTTGATGCCTAGCACTCACTGAAAAATTGTCCTGATTTTGATAGAGTGTGAGACTAGAAGATCTGAAATATGGCCTTTGGACACCAAAAGGAGTTGCTCACTAAATACCACTAACAGTATGTAAATGTGCTTTGTAAACAGTGCAGTGATTATTAAGGATATTATTAAACATCACACTATTCATGTGTAACAAGATTGGCTAAGACGCCAATGAAACCAGTGACTGTTCAGGTACCTGCTAAATAACTAGCCATGTCTCTGAACCACTAATCCAGAACAGGACAAGGTTACCAACTATTCTTTCTGAGAAATTGTTTTTCACATTGCCAAGGGCTTTTTCTTTTTTTGGTTTTGTCAAAAGTCTAGTTTCATGACTTGAGGACATCTGCAATGGGAACAGATGTCAGAGCAGGCAGTTGTCATGCCTCATGAAGTATTTAGGAAGGCAGAGTTACCTGGTTGATGTAAATCGAAGCTGGAATAAATTCTGTTGTAGGGCTAAGCTTCCACCTCACCCTGGCTTGTCACAGTTTACTAATTCATTGTGGTCAGAAGGCAATTCTCTTGTCTCTGTATTTTCTCCTGTCTTTTAAGCAAAATAGATTTATGCTTATTTGTTAACTTCGTAAAGCCACAAGTCTGTCCATGTCCTGTTGTTGCTTCTCAAAATGATCAGACACCTAAAGGAACTACCATACTTGCTAAAACAATGCACCTGATGCATAGCTGGGAACTAGAATTTACTTCCTAAAGGAAAACATTTGGCACACTAAGGTTATTGTTCACAGCAGTACAAGAGGGGCATTAAAAAATCTATGGGCTCTTCCTAAAAATATACTTTACCAAAGTCTAAATTTTGGGTTCATGAAGGTTGATCATGTAATAAAAATAAGAGCACTTCCTCTAGGTGAAAAGTGTAAGTTTGTTTTAGGGATGTGGCATTGTTACAACTGGCCAGTCTCCCTGCCATAATTTAATCAGGCTGGATAAGAAAGAGACTAGGAAGGGATAAGGGAGGGCACAGTGTTACTTCCTGTCTTTTCCCAGGCTTATTTTTGGACCGTAAAATATAATAAATTTGCCTGTAACATCCTGGCTTTTGTTGTTATGTCATTTTCCAGCTAACTGGGAGTTACCGACAATTTCAGCTACCTTTTAGTATAACTTTTCTGTAAATGTTTGAAGAGCATAAGACTCATGTAACCCATCCATTCATTTACCACGGAGCTTTTACTGCTTACCTGCCATATGCTGTGGGGACATGAAGACAAGCAAAACACTGCTCTGGCCCTCAGCCTAATAGGGGGACACATGAATAGGGCCAAAACCAGTGACATGCATTATTAAACAAGACAGTGGCTATAAAGGTACTGGTCCCAGGGCCTTGAGGGCCTGCCCCACAAGGAAGGTCTGCTGCTTTCCTTGAAGTTCAATGACCAAAACCACTTTCAGGATACCAGGTGGGGCTATGTTTTGGAGGCTTGATTGACACGTTTCACTTCATTTATTCATTCATTCATTTCAAAATTTGATGGGGGTACAAGCATTTAAAGTTACATATATTGCCTTTGTACTGCCTAAGTCAGAGCTACAAGCATGCCCATCCCAGGTAGTGTGCACTGCAGTTATCAAGGGCCGCCTGGGAGCCGGGTGTTGTTCTAGGTGCTGGGGCCACAGCAGTGAACACCACTACCTAATCCTTGCCTTTGTAGAGCGGAGGGGGAAATCAGACAACAAGCGAAAGAAATCAGTGCAATACCTGCTGTGTTGGAAGGTCCTAAGGACTGTGGGGAACAGCAAATTGGGGAAGGGGGGTAGGGTGGGTGTGTATGGTGGGGCATGATTACAATTTGAGATAGGACAGTCAAAGATTTCACTAGAAAAAGGGGCTTAGAGCAAACAGAAGCAGGTAGAGGAGTGACTTTGAGGGGCACTATGCCAAGAAGGTACAGGGGCCAGCGAGGAGGCCAGCGAGGCAAGAGTGGTGGTGGCGGGGGGCACCAGGCATGAGGCCAGAGAAGGAGCAGGGAGAGGACCCTGCAGGGACGTAGAGGCTTTTCCCTCCTGATTACCGCCCTCAGCCATCTGATGGCCCATGGAGCTTTTACAACATGTTAGGTGGATGTCTTCATTTTCATTTTTAGTTTTACTTTTATTATCCCTGATGGCAAAGAGAGATTTCATTTGTGGGACTAAGTATCCTCATTGTGTATGTCGTGGCGACATACACGTCTCCCCCTCTCATTCTGCTCTACCTACTGCGGAGGAGATGGAAGGGCTGCAGCCGCTGCCCTTGTCGGTGGTGCGCTGATGGCTGTTACACACCAAGGAGGACGGAGAGCTAAGCATCTGTAATGCCCCTAATCTCCATATTCATAGGGTCTAATCCCACTTAATTACGCTGGTAACATAAGTCTATCTCTTAGAGTTACTTTTATCATTAACAGCACAAAAGTGAATTATTTATACGGCCAACTGCAAGCTCTTGAGGCATATAAAGTAGATTAATAAGGTTGGCTCAGCGTTAAGCTATGCCAGAGCTGAGTCCAGATTTTATTCCGGTACAGGGATGACTTTCTATGTGGCCTCTCTGGCTCTGGAGCTAATTTGGATGCTGAGTAGCCCCGCAGGTATTTATATGTAGCGTTTGGTATTTTTACTGGGTCCTATTCTTCTCCCTTGGATCACCTAAAATGGTTAAGAATTTTCTAGTGGGATTAAGGTTGTGATCTCTGGGGAGGGGTGGGACATCTGCTCTCGGTTATTTTTGTGTTAGCCGCTTCCCCTTAAATGTATGTTCACAAATGAGCCGCAGCCTTATCAGCTGGGTTTGAGGGAAGACTGGTCTTAGGTGCTGCTTCTGAACTTGGTCTCTGAGCCATGGCTTCCCGGCACTCAGGTAAAGACTTCATGCTCTTTATCTTATATTGAGCACAATTTTGTTAGAGCAGTGAATCCGTCATTTGGCTAAAAGATGATTTTTGATGAAATGATTTTAGTCTTGTCTAAATTGTAAATAAATTATAGCTTGTCTCTGTTTTGTCCTCATCTTCTCATGGTGTTTCAAAGACAAAATATTATTCTTAAGTAAAATTAGCAGTTTGAGTGACTTATTTTAAAAGAAACATATGAATGCAATACTGTATTTTACATTTTTCAGAACATCTTACAAAACTATAAGTGATTGTGTGAGGAAAGAAGGTCTTTTTTAGTAAGAATTTTTGGTTTTTTGTAATTCTTCATCTTAACAGTACTTTGACTGTAAAGTATTTAGGAAAAAGGTAGATGGAGTATGGGGCTGGAAGGAGGAATGTTTTTAACTAAGAAAATCCACAGTGACTTAATACATATATCTTCCCTTTTCTGAACAATGTTTTTAATCTTCCTGAGGAAATAGGTACGATCCTTTAGATTTGACAAGTATGTTATTAATTGTTCATAGCAGAAAAGGAGGCAAGCTTTGGACTCCCTAAGACCATAAGAATCTTCCTCTTGTTTTGTAACCTGATGTTAAAGAAGCCCTTTGGCCATAGACGAGACCACAGAATAGGGGCTGACAGACAACTGCCCAGTTCTCTGAAGCCAGGAGGGTGGCTGTGGCCCTGCTGCCCTCTGCCTAAGTAACTATTCCCTCTCTTGGAGCTGGTGGAGTAAGGCAGTTGTATAGGAACCAGGCACTTCATCCTGTCTCCCAGCTTTCAGATAAAGGGACAGAGTAATTAATTACCTGAGGTGGTTTTTGGAAAAATTATTTTTGAAAACTTGTAGTTGCCTAAACTACAATGCAGATACTTTTAGAAATTTCTCTTTTTGTTATTTTAAAGCAAATATGCTGCAATAGAATTCCCTACTTTAATGAATTAATATGTAATGCCTTCCTTGTTCCACAGCATTCAAAAGCTGTCTGGTTGGGGTTTTATTTTCCCCAACCCCCAGGAGCCGTTTTACAAACATGGTACCACATGCCTGAGATTGTGGTTATCAGCCAACATACACATTCTCTGGGTGTAGGCAAACTAGTCAGCTGGACTAGTTCTCCTAATGGACCTTGAATGCATGATAACTGGTAGAGTAACTCGCCATTTTATTTACTAATTAAGGACAGGATACGAAAATAAATTTAAAGGTGACATATTTACACCATACCCAACTTTGGGTTTTAAACTGCACCAAATGCTTACATCATTATTGCATATATAAATCTGGAGGCTATAACTGTGGTTAAATTAGACGAATTATTGACACCTTTTAGGTGACTTTTTAAATCAGGAAGTAGCATTTTGTATTGCGTTAGGTTCATAGGTCTATGAACCCACGAAAACAGAGAATAGGTCCATGAAAGAGAGAGAAGTCCTCACAGAGAGAAAATCAGTGTTACCCTGAAATTTATGGCCAAAATAGAGGCTCAGATAATTGGATGAGAATCCATTCCATTTTTAGTGACCATCCATACACTGAGAGCACAATTCATGGACAAAATGTATACTTTTTGACATTGAACATTTTCAGTCCGCAAAATTACAAAGATTGAATTTTTTTACCCTTTGGCCTTTCAAGTTGGGGAGCAGAATGGGGTTGCAGAGGGAATGAAGGTACCTTGCCATATTACGTAGCCATTAATTCCGTTCACCAGCTGCTGTCCGGGGGCTCCACATACCCGCCAGTCTCCTCTCAGGGCAGGGATGGAAAGTGAGAGGGGAGGGTGAGAGGGGAGTAATCAAACTGGATTGGCTTCTTAAATAACTGAAACATGGTAGTCAGACGATTTGGATGAGGATGAAGCTGAACATCTTGTACTTTTAATGACCACCAAATGACTGCCTACTACTTGCCACAACTGGAGAAACTGAAAACACATGTTTTCTTGCCGCTGGCTTGGAAGTGCTTTTTTCCCATGTGAAAGGCAGAATGTGCCACATGTAACACGTGCAACATTAAGAAAAACTTCGTATATGGACAGAATGGTACGAGAATAGAATCTGGCCCAGTGGAAGTTCAGGGGCACATAATTTCTTGTTTCATCTGTCTCCAACCTTCCTGATAACAGACATAATCTAAAATGCTGTTACTTGTGCATCGGTGACCCAAAAAGGATTTATATTTTTTTCCTAAATGCAGCATACCAGTGAAGTTGCTAATAAAGTTGAATTATTCTGTACATGTTCTGTTTCTAAGAGGGAAAAAACACTTTCTGATTTTTTGAGAAATTCTGTGAGAGACTACTTTTCAGCCATGACTCATGAACTCCATCTCATTGCAGCTACTTAGGTATTTATTCCCAAATGTCTGACGACACCTCCAGGTACGTTAGTATGTTTGCTACACAAGTGTCCTATTCATCGGCTAAGGCTTCGTTCCATTTGTTGAATGTTCTGAGGAAAAGCAATATGCCCTTTCTTTAGAAGCCAACATTTATCCGTGGAGTCACTAATGTACTGGTATGTTGGACTTTGCAATTAACAGATCAGAAATAACCTGAAATTTTTTCCATTTCGGTTGCTGTTCATTGTTTACACTGTATATTATACCACTCAGGGAAAGCACATAGTTAGAAAAATGCTGCCTAGTCATGATATTCACTTTCTCCTTAAATATGCTTATTTTGAGCGCTTGAGTATGAAGGAAACAATGAACACTACCAAGAAATATGTGAAAAAAATACATATAAAAACATAAGCAAGACTTACTAAATACAAATTGAATCTTCTCTAATGAGAGGTTTGTTTATAGTAAAAAGCCAAATATTGCAATGTTTTATTACTTGTATGTATACATGATTAAAATGAAAGCCAAAACTTTTTATTGAGATACTCAGGTTTATTTAGGCCCCTCTTAGTATGTTGGGTGTAGTTCAGGAATTTTCTGAAAAAACCTTGTTTATTAAGTGAGGAATGATATATCTTTTGAAGCAGGCATAGAAAGAAAGTCAAGTTACCATTTTGGAATAAATACCTAAAATCTGTTCATCCAGCCACATTTCTAACTGCATTCTAAGTAAGTTTCTAAAATTTCTTTTATTAAGTATATTTTATAACAGTTCCTGTCTTAGAAAATCAGGGGACAGCTCATATGACCCTAAGGTGTAGGTTAGACTTCAGCACCTTAGCGTCATGTGAGATGTTTTTTTAAATCAGGAAATAGCATTTTGTATTGCATTAGGGTTCATAGGTCCAAGAAAGCAGAGGAGAATAGTTCGATGAACGAGAGAGAAATCCTTACAGAAAGGAAATCAGTATTGCCCTGAAATGGGCTTCGTATGGCCAAAATAGAAGCTCAGATCATTGGATCTGAATCCATTTTTAGTGACCATCCACATGCTAAAATTTTAGAAGCTTAGTGGTGTCTGTCACCCAACAGGCATATAGTGAGTGACTCCTGTGTAGAAGCCCTGAATTAGGTCCCCGGAGTGCCTAGTGTATTAGCAGAATTTTGTATGATGGAGAAATCTTACTACCATGTACAAGTGAGAACTACACTGAGATGAGATGTTAAAATTAGTCAAAGGACTATCCTAGGGCAAACGTGTCCTCGACAAAGACAGACGGTGAGGGAAGAAGCATTGTAATTATATGTAGCAAGTGTTTCATTTGATGATGGATGACATGCCATTTCCCAGATAACAGCAGTAGGTTAGGGCAAACATATCTGGAAGTTTGGGAAGGTTAAAAGGCTTCACATTTCATGTACTTAGAAATAGCTAAGGGGATAAAAAAAAAATACCTATTTCCTAAAAGAGAGCCCAAAAGAAGAGGTGAAATGCGTTTTTCTCTATTCTCTCGTCATTTCTAACTAAGGAAAAGAAAGGAAAGGCTTTTTTCTCCTCATGAATTCAAAGCTTAACTAACTGTAGCTCAGGCACGGGTGAGCTGCAACTCAAGAATATTTTTGCATATCTGTCTCAGCATTGTCATTTATAAGCTGGTTTCTTAAAGTTGTTAACCTCTTTGAAGATCAGTGATAGCAAAATGTTTTGGTAGTGCAAAGTTGTGGTATGGTCAGTATCTTGCCAGTAAGAATGTATTACTCCAGCTTCATCCTAACCATGCTGTGTGAGTTTGAAACAGTTTTATACAAAATAATCATAAAGTTAGAAAAACATGAGGTGAGCTAATTCAGGTTGCCCAAAATTCCACTTAATTAGTTTTATTCAAAAAATGTATTAAAGTTCATGAATGTGACATAGACATTGTTAATATACTTTATTTCCAACCTATTTACTTATTAGGCAATAAAGCCAACATTTCTAGAAGTGCCTATTTTATCTTGACTAATAAGTGTTTCCACACACATAAAAAGAGTCAAGTCAGCTGTCAAAATCAATTCTAAAAGAATATGCCCTTTGAAATCTATTTCTCCATCTGGATTCAGACTCTGGGTTTAAGTATACAGTGGAAGGGAATATAAAGTGACCCTGGATTTTTCATACTACAGAATGAAAAAATAATATCGCCTAAAACTAGGGCTTAAAAATACCCAGAGACGAGACTCTTTTCATTGGGTACTTGGGGTTGATTCATTTAATTTTCCTTTTGCTTCGTTTAAGACCCTGTACTATAGGAATGATGCAGTAGTGAGCAGCTTCATTGAATGATATTTTCAACACACTTTGGTACTTCCATGTTCATTGGTGAGCCGTGGATTATTTTATCATCTGGATGCCTAGAAACTCTGAGTGAGTTGTGTTCTAGAACTATGAAAGTAACCAATGAGCAACTTGGCATTTGTAACCTAATAGTTCAGAAAGTATGTGGCTTTAAAGTGGGAAAGGCTTGGCACGTAAGATCTCTCAGGTACTGTGAACTGTAGTGCAGTTTTCCTTCTCTTCAAAACCTCTAAATACCTCTGACTGGAATTCTTTGTGTTTTATAGTGTTGTTTCTTTTGTATGACACTGACACCTATTATTTTTATCATAAAGCTGGGACTCAAATATCAAGAGGTGGGACTCCTCTTAGGTGGGACTCTGTATAGTACTTTAATATAGAAATATTTGGTATCCATTTCTGCTTTGAAAGATATTAAAAGTGAGTGCCACTGAAATAAATAGGTTCAAAGTTGTATACTAAGTAGAAGGATTTTCAAATATAGTCAAGAAGGTAGTCTCTGAAGGGCTGAAGTAGCCATGGTTACTAGCCACGCAGTAAGCCAACGCTGTCTACTCTTACAAATTCTCTTTTCCTACCAAATGGCATTTAGGATCCACTGATAATTTAATTTCCTGGCGTTTACTGTTCCTGGAGATTTATTTGGTTTTTTAACTCGGCTCTTCACAAGAAAGCAAATGTTTGTTGAGGGTAGCAATCTCAATATGCCAAAGCTAAGACAGGGATTTTATGTGATATAGGAAAGACCAGCAAGAATGGATTAAGGGGACATGTCACTGGGACAGTACTTTGGTCTGTAGACAGGGAGGCTAAAGGCAGTCTAAAAGCTGCCTTACATAAACAGCGAATAGTTCAAGGAGGTAGGCCCTGAGTTCATTGTTTCTAACCCAGTTACATAACAGAACATCCCAGCTTGCTTTTTAGGGAAAAGTGCAAGTTAAGAGCCATTCTCTGGTCTTGGTAGGTCTCTTAACTGTGACACAACTGTCGCAAGCAACTATCTTGCCAGTTGTCTGGAGATGAGGGGGCTCTGTGTGTGTGTCATGAGGAGGCAGAAGGCTCTGTGGCCTGTTCAGTGGCCTGATGTCCCTTGTTTGGAGGCTGGCTTCAGGCATTAACAGGGGTTCTGAGTGAGAGTTCAACAGCCTTTGCCCAGGCGGGTGCTGAGACACAGGGTGTGGTTTCCTTAGCTCACTCTCTGCTGTTTGGTTGCCCATGGCAACAGGATCCAAACAACTTTTGCATGTGTTTGTATATAAAAAAGAAAAAAAAAACAGGGAATGGAACCCAAAGCGGGAGTTTGGGGCTGTTCAGTGAGTGGAAGAGCCGCGGTGAGTACCGAGCAACTGCTCCTTTCTTTTCCCTCATTCTTTCTCTCTAAATTACAACCTGGATGTTTGCTAGCACAAGACCCATGCTTGTGGATGATTTGAAGAAATAGCCTCCGTTCTTGTGTTTGCTGCACAGATGAAATAATTGCTGTTTATTTACCTGTATAAATTTCTTTTTTGGGGAAGAGGAACAAATTAGCATACGTTTAAAGAAGTTGAGAGCTAATAGAAACTCACTTTTTGGTGGCAGGATTCCATAGGAAGTGACTTGGCAGAGTGGGCCGCAGAGTGCCTTAGCAATGCTTGGATTGCAGGCGTGTTGTCTAGGGCACAACCCGGGAGGGAGTTGGGGAGGGAATAGGATTGTTCTTAAGAAGGGAATGGAATGGATTCTTGGAATAATCAGCTTAGCACTTTTTAAAAGTCATTTTTTCCCAGATTATACTTGAAAATTGCCATTTTTAAAATAGCAAATGTCCCAAATGGTAACTCCTCTGTGAATACATTGATCCTCAGTTGTTTGACCCAAGAGGGATTTGATTTTGGTCACAAAACCACACATCCCTGTGACAAATAATTCACAATTGTAAAACTTGCCTGTACCCACAGAGAATACCATTTTTAGAAATCTTCTGTTGCTATATTGCTCAGGCCTCAAAAGTAAGTAAACTATCTTGGACTAAACTCTTTAGGGTCTGTTCAGGAATTAAAAACTTTTCTGCCAGATTTCAAGCAAATGTAAACATTTTAAACAAAGGAACGAGGCTTGCTTTCGTGCCTAGTGTGGTGTAGAGTGGGCTTGTTTTTGTTCAGATGAATGGAATTTTATAGGTAGGAGGAACGTGGGGCCTCCAGAGAACACTGTCCCCTCTAAAAAGTGACGGAGGAAGAGCCAAAAGCTGGCAGGAAGGCGTCTGGCTTGCAAGGAGGTGGGCGCCCGTCTCCTCCTCCAGGCTGCTGGCGGCGCTGCAGGCATGCCCACGCTCGGCCTCCTTCCCCTGAGATGCTGCTGCTGCAGATGGGCGCCTGCCTTCCTGCCACCCCTTCGAGCCTCTGCCCCACACTCTTCCTTTGTGTAAAACAATTTCTTCTTTCCTGTCTGTTCCATCACACCCTTTCACTCCTTCAGGTCACTGTTTACAGTGACCGTACTTCCCGGAATCCCTGTCTGGCGACTCCCGCCAACACAAGCCTGGATCCGGTTGTCCCCCTCACTGTCCTTTGCAAATCTGCAAGGTGGTATATCTGACCAGGGCTTTCTGCCATCTCCGCAGGGAGTCACTGGCCACGGGCCTTTTGGCCCCACGGGGCACTTTCTTTATAGTGAAGTGTCTGTTGTCTTGGTGCCTGGTGGCCAGCTGGGCTGAAGGGGACGCTGGGCCCTGGTCCCCAGACCTCTGAGGATTTTCTGGGCCACATGCAGCATTGCGCAGGTGCCTCTGGGAGCCACCACAGCAGGGCACTTGGGCATTGCCGGTGCTCATTTGTTCTGCCTACTTGCCCCCACAGGTCCCACCAGCTACAAGGTGGGCACTATGGCTGAGAAGTTCAATTGCCACTATTGCCGGGAAGCCTTGCAAGGGAAGAAGTACGTGCAGAAGGATGGCCACCACTGCTGCCTGAAGTGCTTTGACAAGTTCTGCGCCAACACCTGCGTGGAATGCCGCAAGCCCATCGGTGCGGACGCCAAGGTAACAGTGTCCCCACGTGCCCATGGGCAGGCTGGGCTTGGGAGTGTAGTTTGCCCACAACCGTGACAGCAATAGCCTGCCTTATGATTTGCCCCATCCCCACAGCCACCTTGAAGAAGCGTCCTGCAGCCCCCAGGCCGTGGTGTCCCTAGCAGTTTAATGTGGGCCTAGACTAGATGGGTGCCGAGCCCTTGCCAGCTCTTTCGGGTGTGCTCTATTTCAGGAATTGTGAGGTTTTTTATCCTCAACTCGGTGTCCCTCTTGTTACTCATAAGAACAGTCACCTGGGGCACCCCCAGGTGTAAGGGATGACTGTGTCGTTTCAGTAGTCAGCCCCGGGGAGTCAGCCTGATGGGCAGGTTACTGCCACTGTCCCCCGGTGCCCCTCACGGCCGCCTACCCCCTTCTGTTTGGTTTCCAGGAAGTGCACTATAAGAACCGCTTCTGGCACGACACCTGCTTCCGCTGCGCCAAGTGCCTTCACCCCTTGGCCAATGAGACTTTTGTGGCCAAGGACAACAAGATCCTGTGCAACAACTGCACCACTCGGGAGGATTCCCCCAAGTGCAAGGGGTGCTTCAAGGCCATTGTGGCAGGTACTGCCTCCCCCTACCCCGGGCTGCCAGGGAGGAGGCCCTGAGGGAGACGCGGGCTTGCTTGTCACGGTGGGGCTAATGTTGCTGTGAGCTGCTTTGAGATTTTAGCATATATATGTACACATATACATACACGTATATATGCGTACACATATATGCTCGCACACACGCACACACTCGGAGACTAAAGAACACTGGCGACAACAGCCTGTGGCAAGAGAATGAAGTGAACAGTATGTAGCGCTTTCTCATTTGGGTGTAGTAAGTGATCAAAGCATGCTTCTTCCTCAGGGTGGGATTCTTCCTCTGGGCCAGGCAGTCCCCAATTTAATCTCTGAGTGCACGTAGGGTGTAGAGGTGGGGGAGTGGGGAAGCAGGCATTGAGGCCCAAAATAGTAATGCTGGGGTCCCCGCCCATGTCGGAATCCCGGGTGGGCACAACCTCAAGTGGGACGTGGATAGGTTAGTTGGGGGCGTGAGGCCAGTAGCTACAGGGTCTGCATCCCTTCACCTCCAGAGGGCCTGGGAGGGGAGCCGAGTGGATGCAGCCCCCTGCAGAGCCTGTCAGTGGGGCTATCCGATTGCTTTCCCTGCAGGAGATCAAAATGTGGAGTACAAGGGGTCCGTCTGGCACAAAGACTGCTTCACCTGCAGCAACTGCAAGCAAGTCATTGGGACTGGAAGCTTCTTCCCTAAAGGGGAGAACTTCTACTGCGTGACTTGCCACGAGACCAAGTTTGCCAAGCATTGCGTGAAGTGCAACAAGGTACGTTTTCCAGGGAGTTCTCTGTTGACCATTGTTTCTAGAAGTGTTTGACAGTTTGCAGAGCACTTGCACACACACTATCCCATTCCATCCTCACGACAGCCCTGTGATGTAGGAATTATTATTCTCATTTTACAGATGAGGAGACTGTGATTACAAAGCAGTGCCACAGCCGAGTCAGGCTGTCGGGTGCCCGCTCACTCCGGTGGCGCGGGTGGCTCGCACTGTGCTCTGAGCCGGGCAGCCCAGGCTCTAGAGGCCTGCCTCTGCCACTTAGTTCCTGCGTAACCTCGCAGAGGGGCTCGCCTTCTCCGAGCCTTGGTGTCTTCATCTGTAAAGTGGGGATAATAATAGCCCCTGCCTCCCATGGCTGTTGTGGAGATTAAATGAGATATTGTATACCAAAGCGCCCAGCACAGTGCCTGGCACGTAGTAGGCATTCAACAAAATGGTTGTTGAATCTGAATCCGGTGCTACACTCCCTGGTCTAGGCCATCACATCTGGAGGAATCACTTACCAGGATCAGCCCTGGCATGCCGATTGCTTTGTGTGTGTTACCTGCTCTAAGAAGCTGGCTGGGCAGCGTTTCACCGCTGTGGAGGACCAGTATTACTGCGTGGATTGCTACAAGAACTTTGTGGCCAAGAAGTGTGCTGGATGCAAGAACCCCATCACTGGTAGGCTAAAGAGTCCTTGCTAAGTCTGCCAGGCTAGGTTTTACGCATGGTAACCATCTCTCATTTTCCTATGTCGTCGGTTTCATCCACAAAGGCTCCCAAAGAATGCCCTTCTCTCCCTGCCATTGTGGTCCCAAAGGCCCCCAAGTGCTTGGATTTGTCCCGCAGGCCAGGCTAGCCTTTGCAATACAGAACACTTCCTGACTACTGCTGACTAACAGTGCCGAGTTCACGAGCCTGAGACCCACAGCCACACTGTCACTGCGCAGGGGATTCTGCGGGGGAGGGGATGGGAGGAGGTGGAAAAACGGGGTGGGGGAGGAGGAGGGAGGGTAGCTGGAGAGTGATAACCTGGGATCATAACACCCCATAGCTGAAAGCTAGTTCAAAGGTGCCTTTTGGCAGTTTTTTTTTCCTTTTTTTTTTTTTTTTTTTTTTTTTTTTTTTTGGATACACCAAAGTAAAACCCGGAATCCAACTCGCGCGGCCGCGGGGCACGTGCCCGGGGGCCGTTCC
>CAUYRT010013983.1:0-11695 GCA_963574885.1 Lepilemur ruficaudatus
GCTCAAGGTCAGGAGTTCAAGACCAGCCTGAGCAAGAGCGAGACCCCGTCTCTACTATAAATAGAAAGAAATTAATTGGACAACTAAAAATATATGTAAAAAAAAAAATTAGCCGGGCATGGTGGCGCATGCCTGTAGTCCCAGCTACTCGGGAGGCTGAGGCAGGAAGATCGCTTGAGCCCAGGAGTTTGAGGTTGCTGTGAGCTAGGCTGACGCCATGGCACTCTACAGCCTGGGCAACAGAGTGAGACTCTGTCTCAAAAAAAAAAAAAAAAAAAAAGAAAGACACAACACCCTCAGACTCACGTAAGACAAATGCTGCAAAAAACTTGTGACAGCATGTTTCTCTGGGGTAAAGATCTGGGACTTACAGGGGATGTGTCTGAGTGAGGCCATAAACGGATAGACCTTCTTCTATAGCAAAGGGCCTATTATTTTTTTCTCTTTGTGCAATGTTAAATCATCCCTGTTTAGCTCTAACTGAAAAGACAATAAGAGGTATGAGTTTTAATTGCTAATATGCATTTACAGAGCACCTACTATGAGTCGAGAAGGCTCTATGTATTGAGGACAGAGTCCCTGCTCTCACTGAGGAGTAGGGAAGAAAGGCAGTTAAGATACATGTCTGGAAGAGGAAATGTTCCCAGTGCTGTGATGAAAAATTTAGAGGGAGAGTTAGAGAGCGTGGTAAGGGGATCTCCATGGGAGTTAGAGGGAGCTATACCTCTGGGAGGGAGATTTAAAAAAAAAAAAAATTGAAGATGCACTCCGGAAACCTAGGAACTCATCAGGAAATTTAGAATTCCATGAATACCTGGCTGAGGACATGGATTCACTGCCCAGCTCAGTGCTTTAGGCCAGGAGGCATTCCATACACGGTTGCTGACTGGGTGTCCCGTGGTGTTGACTGAACCCCTCATCCTGGACACCAGGACTTTTGTAAAATTGTGAGAAGCGCCACTGAGTGAGTATTGGGCAAGTCCGTGCAAACCACTGCTGCAACCGGAGGAACAAGGCTAGGAGCAGGTTCTGAACTAGGGCAGGAGCCAAAGGTGAGGCGGGGAAGGGCAGACGCGCGGGCCGCCTGCCTGGGTGTGCACTCCCATGCAGCCGCTCTCCAGCAGAAGGACTCAGCAAGTGACTTAGCTTCTCCGCGCCTCAGTTTCCTCATCTGCAAGAGGATTATGATATGATATCTATCTCACAGGATTATCGTCTAGCTCTAAGGAGTTAACACAGGCAACTGCTTGGGACAATGCTGCTCACACAGAGAATCCTCAGTAAGTATCAGTGGCCATTATTTTTCTGTGGGTGAGACATATTGGGTTTGCTTGTTCGTATTTGGACTTGAAGCAAAAAAAAAAACAAACCAAAAAACAAAAACCCCTACAATGTGGAACTTGTGAAGGGTGAGAGAGTAAAAAAATGAGAACCTTGATGGGGAGACTGTCACTGGTTGGGCACAGTGGCTGACACCTGTAATCCCAGCATTTTGGGAGGTTGAGTCGGGAGGATCACTTGAGGCCAGGAGTTTGAGACCAGCCTGGGCAACATAGTGAGACCCTATCTCTACAAAAAATTAAAAACTTAGCTGGGCATGGTGGTGTGTACCTTAATACTAGCTACTCGGGAGGCTGAGGCAAGAGGATTGCTTGAGGCCAAGGAGTTCAAGGCTGCAGTGAGCTGTGATGACGTCACCATTGCACTCCACACTTCAGCTTGGGTGACAGAGTGAGCCCCTCTCTCTAAAAAAAAAAAAAAAAAAAAAAGAGAAACAGGTGGACTAGGCCTAATTCTGCATCTGACATTGGGAATTTATATCTGCAAACTTCACTCCTTTTTTCATTTTTTTTTAACAGAGCTGAATATGTATCTGTTAAGTGGTTGTGGATTCTTTTCTGAAAGTGAGTCATTAACATCACCACATCTAGAGAAGCAGCAAGGATTTTCCACTGATGGGTGATACCACCATCTCCACCTCCACCACCACCACCACCACCATCGCTGTTCCCTGAGGCTTTCTCTACCCTGGTGGTTTACCAAAATGACAAGAGCTTTCGAGTAAGCTCAATAACTTCATAGCTGTGTCACCTTGGGTAAGTCACTTCACCTTTACGAGGTTAAGTTTCCTCATCTATAAGATGGGTTTCTAGTAAAAACTCCGAAGTACCTAAGAAAGGTTTGTCACATGCATGGAGATCTGAATAAACGGTGGCTTATTTTCACAGTGTGAACAGATCGGTCCCTGCTGATTTCCCTGTTCAGGTCCTGAAATGTTTCATTCACTTGACGAGGGCTGGCCACCATGATTTCTCTTCATGCATCTGGGTTTCCAAGTTGAGCAATACTGCTTAGGGCCTCTAAGCCAAAAACGCAGGCTTCCAGCCATCTGGGCCACCGCATCTGGCAAGAACAACAAAGCTGTCCTGACACACTGGATGGGGATTTGCTCCCCCAACCCCGGTCACCCTTTTGGCCCCATTTCCAGCCATTTGCTTATACAGAGTTGACTGGGTAGGAGGTGAGGCTTCACCACAGACCAGCTTAAAGAACTACAAACTCTCCAGTTCTTTGTCAAGAAAACAGGAAAATCATGTCATGCATGAGGCCATACTCTGGGATGCTAACCTAGTCTTTTGTGTTCCTGTTCCTTTGACAGTCTACTTCAGTAAATGGAAACTAAATTGCTCTATTAAATTTCTAAATGCCACATTGAAGAAATAAAGCAGACAAAACAAAAGACTCTGTCTGAAGGGGATAAATCCCAAACCAAAGAGTGGGACACAATGTTTTCCAGAAACAATTAGACTTGATGTTCAGACCAAGAAATGTAATCATCAGTGATGTCTTAGAATTGCAGGATTTTTTTGAGTTCTTTAAGAAAAGAATGAAGCTACGGTGCTTGGCAGCATTGAGTCATGGTGGTTACTGTTCCCCCAGGGATAAGATCATTTAATTCTGGTAACCCTATGAGGTAGGCATTATTATTCTTCCCATTTAATAGGTGACAAAACTGAGGCACAGTGAGGTTAGTAACAAAATTATTAAGTGGGGAGGGGGAATTTTAATCATGGTTTGTAACCATTATGCTATCCTACCTCTCATGATGTAGAAGTGACTCCGGTACCCGGTGACAGGAAAAGTCCAGGCTCCCAAGACGCCCAGGGCCTATCAGGGTGCTAAGGAACACTCACACTGCCTCAGGACACTGCAGTTTCTAAAGTGCATGCCCACATCCTGGGTGTCTGGAAATCCATCATAACCTTAAATGTTATACAGTTGACTCTTGAATAATACGAGGCTTGGGGCGCCAACCCCCTGCACAAACATTTGTGTATAATTTTTGATTCTCCCAAAACATAACTGCTAAGAGCCTACTGTTGACTGGAAGCCTTAGTGATAATAGTCAATTAACACATTTTGTATGTATGTGTATTATATAATGTATAATTACGTAAGCTAGAGAAAATAAAATGTTATTAAAAATTACAAGGAAAAGAAAATACATTTACTATTCATTAAGTGAAAGTGGATCATCATAAAGGTCTTTATCCTCATTATCTTCATATTGAATAGGCTGAGGAGGAAGAGGAGGGGTTGGTCTTGCAGTCTCAGGGGTGGCAGGGGCAGAAAAAAAATCCACACATAAGTGGATCCTGTAGTTCAAACCAGTGTTGTTCAAAGGTCAACAGTATCCCTACTTCATAGCCATAGAAACTGAGGCTTGGTGAAATTAAATAACTTCACTGGGGTCACCCACATAATTTACATTTATTATCTCCTAATTTCCAGACACAGTTCTCTCCCTGATGATGTGTAACCAAGTCTAAGCACGGCCATGCAAGGATTGGGGAAAGCGTCAGACATTTAATAAGCCGCCTCCATACGTGGTACTGTGCTCAGACCCAGGGAGGCAACGAGGGCAGCAGAGCAAGGACTGGCTCCAGAGCCAGACAGGTGGCCAGGTGACACTGGCCAAGTGACTGAATGTCTCTGAACTTTGGTGTCCTGGTCTATAAAATGGCACAACAGCAGCTACTAGACCACGAGTTCCTTGTCAGCAGGGAAACTGTTTTGTTTATGGCTGGAGCCTCAGCATGTTGCATAATATTCAGCATGTGGATGGTCAATAAATGTGTTTCAAGAATAAATGGACCAAAAAATCACTTCGTAGTGTTTCTACAGGGGTTAAACAAGATACTGTATGCATAGTGCATGACACAGGACTAGTGCTCAAAAAATACCAGTTACATCCATCATAGTGTCATAGGCTTGTCTATTGAGTACCCTGTTGTATCTTCCCAAGAACCCCATGAAGCAGGTCTTGCTATGCCCATTTTCTGCAGGAGGAAACTGAGAAGAGGTCAGGGAGTAAAAAAAATCTTAAAGCGCTCATTCCTTTTTAATAAAAAAACATTGCTTTAAAAAAAGTCATAGCAAGGAACTGTAGGAAGGTTCTAAAGTCAGTCCAGGGAGAACAGAATGGCTGTGGGACTTGGAACTTCGGGTGTAGACTGCTGGGTGTTTCTGCCTCCCCCTTTAGTCCTCCACCTCTGAGGGGCATCCCAGGATTGGGCAGGATGGACTCCCCACCTTTGCATTTGCCATCAGCCCCTCCTGTCAGCAGAGAGCTCCCGGCCGAGACATAGTGCCCAGCTGTGCTATTACTGACAATAATAGTAATTCTAATGAATTGCAGGCTGATGAATCGCTGATTGCAAGAGAGACAAAAATTAAGAGTGAGCTGATTGAAACTCTTAATAAAGCTTATTCTTTAGGAAGGGCCTGGCTTGGTAGGTGGGAGGACTGGGGATATTGGAATCTGATGGGAGAATTTTTAGATGGTTCTGACAATCAAATTGCAGAATACTCCTCTTTATGCTTATCTTGGCCAGAGCTTTGTTTCACACAATATCAAAATGTCCTGGTTCCTAGACTGTGGGCACTTTAAGGGCAGGGATGACATCCACTTTGTTGCCTTGCATCTTAACAGAGCATCTAAAACATAGCAGGTGTAAAAATATCTGGTCCATATCTATGACACAAGGAGTCTAAGTACCAGTAAGAACCACAAAACAAAAAAGAACAGAAAAAAAAGTCACAGGGTGAGAGCACACAGATTTTTTTGTGAGCTCCAATTGCAAAAGGGCTTGTAGAAATTGATTGCTAAACTTCAGCCATGTAAAGCTAATTATGCTGGAAATAATCCTAGTGGTCATATGGTCTTCTTTGCTATGCAGTAGCATCTCCTGCAGCTCATGTAAAGAGAATCCAGCTCCCCATAAGCAGGCATTTCCCTCTGGGTATCTCTTCCTCTAAAAGTGCATTTCCCCACCAGCAGAATTGTCACCTAATTTAATTACAAATGCCCTTGCCAATGCTCACACCTCCCCTATGATGCAATTACTATTGGCTCTTCAATTTTCTACCACCTATGTGCCCCCTTTAAAGAAAGGAAGAGGGCAAGAGGAAAACAAATGTCAACATTAATTGCAATTTAATACAGTTCACTGGAGATGACTCTGGGGAGAAGACAAGGGAAATCAATTCTGGTGATTGGAAAACAATATGAGAAATAAAAGAGGCTGTAGCTGAAATCTTCCAGAATGGAGAGAAAAATGCCTCTCTGAATTTTCTGCCTGGGGATCGGTCAAGTCTCTTACTGATTTAATGCAGTGCAATTCAAACATTTCTTGAGAACATGCTCTGTGTCAGGTACTGTACCAGACTTGGAGGGGGGCAGAGATGAGCAAGACAACATCTGTGTTCTTGTGTGGGTTTCTGTGAGAGTATTTAGAGGATGGGGGTCAAGATACTAAGATAGATTAAAAAATGAGAAGGCAAAATTAGAAAAGTGGCTAAAGAGAGGAATGGCCATCCTTCCTTTCCATGCTTGACATCACGCTATCAAGGACGTGAAAGTGTCAGGTGTGGCAGCTGGATCTTTGTTTTGTGATTTGGGTCAGAGTGGCCTGACCAGAAGCCCTTAGGAAACTGGGTGACACAGGGAAATTCGTTCTAGCACATTTTAAAGGAGAAAAGGCCAGTGACCTGCTGCCTCAACCAGCAACACCTGGCACATATTCCTTAGGGCCCAAGAATCAGTCCACCCATTATCCCTTGCCCCCAGCAAAACCGTGCCACAGCCTCCACAAATACCCACAGTCTAGGCCACTGAAACACTCACAGACACTGCTGACATTGATTACACCCAAAGAAATCACATGGAGACTATTCTACTGTACCCACCCCATACCAAAGCCAAAGCATCTACCTAACCAAAACAATAGGACACATCTACAGGAAAAAGTCTTTCCCTATGAAAGCTACTCCATAAAATTGGAAAAGGTAACTGCCCCAACAGATGCACAGGTACCAACATAGGGACACTAGAAACAAGAAAAAACCAAGGAAATACATCACCTCCAAAGGAACACAGCAATTTCCCATTAACGGACCCCCCCAAAAAAGAAAATCTATGAAACAACTGAAAAGGAACTCAAAATAATGAACTCAGTAAGATACAAAAGAACACAGATAGACAATTCAATGAAATCAGGAAAAAAATTCATGATCTGAATGAAAAATTCAATAAAGAGCTATCATAAAAAGAACCAAAGAGAAATCTTAGAGCTGAATAATTCAATGAATGAAAGAAAAATTACTATCAAGAGCTTCAATAGACTAGATCAAGCAAAAGAAATAATTTCTAAACATGAAGATAGATCCTCTGAAATAACCAAGTCAGATAAAAAAAGAATAAAAAAGCATGAAAACAACCTACAGGACCAATGGGGTACCATAAAGTGAACAAATATTCACGTTATGGGAGTTCCAGAAGGATAAGAGATAAAAAAGGGCATAGAAAACCTATTTAATGAAAGAATAGCTGAAAACTTCCCAAGTCTTAGATGAGATAAGGACATCCAGATCCAGAAAGTTCAAAGGTCTCCTAACAGATTCAACCCAAATTGTCACATATAAGGGAATCCCCATTAAGCTTAGCAGATTTTTCAGCCAAAACATTACAGGCCAGGAGGGAACAGGATGATATATTCAAACTGCTAAAAGAAGAAGAAGAAGAAGAAGAAGAAGAAAAACTGTTAGCCAAGAATACTATACACAGCTATTATCCAGAAATGAAAGAGAAATAAAGTCTTTCCCAGACAAGCAAAAACGGAGGGAATTTATCACCATTAGATTGGCATTACAAGAAATGCTTAAGGAAGTCTTACATCTGGAAGTGAAAAGGCAATAATGACCATCATGAAAACATATGAAAGTATAAAACTCATTGGTAGATCAGACATACAGATGAAGAAGAGAAAGGAATCAAACCTTATTACTACAGAAAAGCACCAAACTGCAAAGATAAAAATAAGTGAAGAATACAGGAACCAAGAATATACAAAACAACCAGAAAATATTTAACAAAATGTTTTCTTCACCTATCAATAGTAACCTAGTAAATCCTCACCTGTCAGTAATAACCCTGATTAAATTTTCCAATTAAAATATAGACTGGCTGAATGGATTAAAAAATATCCAGTTATATTCTGCCCACAAGAAAATCACCTTTAAAGACACACATGGACTGAAAGCAATCTTGAGCAAAAGCAACAAAGCTGGAGGTATCACATTACCTGATTTCAAAATATACTAACTAGAAAGCTATAGTAATCAAAACAGTATGGTACTGGCATAAAAACAGACAAATAGACCAGTGGAACAGAAAACAAAACCAAGAAATAAATTCACATATTTACAGCCAAATCATTTTCAACAAAGGTGTCAATAACATACATTATGGAAAGGACATTTTCTTCAATAAATGGTGCTGGGAAAACTGAATATGCATATTATTAAGAATGAAACTAGATTCCTATCTCTCAACATACACAAAAATCAACTCAAATGGATTTAAGACTTAAACATAAGACCTAAAATGATGAAACTACTAGAAAAAAACACAGGAGAAATGCTTCATGACTTGGCCTGGGCAAAGATTTTATGAGTAAGATTTAAAAAGCACAGGCAACAAGTTGGGCATGACTTGGGAAGCTGAGGCAGGAGGATTGCTTGAACCAGGAATTTGAGGCTGCAATGAGCTATGATGGTGCTACTGCACTCCAGCCTGGATGACAAAGCAAGATCCCATCTCAAAAAACCAAAAACAGCATAGGCAACAAAAGCCAAAGTAGACAAACGGGATTATATAAAACTAAAAAGCTCCTGCACAGGAAAGGAAACAATCAACAGAGTGAAGAGATAATTTTCAGGATGGGAGAAAATGGAGTTGTCCCTCAGTATACGTGGGGGATTGGTTTCAGGGCCCCCGTGCATACCAAAATCCATGCATACTCAGCTCCCGCAATAGCCTCTGTGAAGCTTACATATGTGAAAATCCAGCTCCCTATATTTGTGGATTTTATATCCTGTGAATATTGTATTTCGATTCATGTTTGGTTGCGAAAAATCCATGTATAAGTGGACCTGCTCAATTCAAAGCTGTGTTGTTCAAGGGTCAACTGTATTTGCAAACTATTCATCCATCAAGGGACTAATATCCAGAATATACAAGGAACTCAAAATTCAACAGCAAAAATCAAAATTCGATTAAAAACTGGGCAATTGATTTGAATAAAGATCATTTTTCTCAAAAGAAGACATTCAAATGGCCAATAAGTGTATGGAAATATTGCTCAACATCACCAATCATCAGGGAAACGCAAATCAAAACCACAATGACATATCATTTCACCCCAGTTAGAATGGCTATTACCAAAAAGACAAAAAATAACAAATGCTGGCAAGGATGTAGAGAAAAGGGAACACTTGTACACTGCTGGCAGGAAAGTAAGTTAGTATAACTATTATATAAAACAGTATGGACTTTCCTAGAACAGCTAAAAATAGAACTAGGATGTGACCCAGCAATCCCACTACTGGGTGTGTATCTAAAGGAAGGGAAATCAGTATGTCAAAGACTTAACTGCACTCCCACATTTATTACAACTCTAGTCACAATAGCCAAGATATGGAATCAACTGAAGTGTCCATCAACAGATGAATAAATAAAACGTGGAATATATGCACAATGGAAAACTCACCAGCCATTAAAAAGAATGAAATCTTGTCATTTGTAGAGACATAGATAAGCCTAGAGGACATTATGTTAAGTGAAATAATCCAGGCATGGAAAGATAAACACTGCATGTTCTTACACGTATGTGGAAGGTAATAAAGTTGATCACACAGAAGTAGAGAGTAGAATAGTGGTCACCAGAGGCTCAGAAGGATAAGGGGAGGAGAGCTAGAGAGAGGCTGGTTAATTGATACAAAGTTATAGCTAGAGAGGAGGAATAAGTTCTGGTGTTCCATAGCACTGTAGTTGACAATAATTGACTATAGTTAACAATAATTTACTGCATATTTTCAAACAGCTGTAATAGAGGAGAGGATTTTGAAGACTGCTGACACAAAGAAATGATAAATATTTCAAGTGATGGATATGCTAATTACCTTGATCAAATCATTGCATATTGCATGCATGTATTAAAATATCACTATACCCCACAAATAGGTAAAATTATATGTCAATTAAACTAATTTTAAAAGAAGGAAAAAAAAGGAGAAAAGGGGCTGTTTATATGTTTCTGGACTCTGGCCTCGGCAGGCTCTATCTGCAGTTCCAGAAGCGGCTCCTTAGATCATGGGTTGCTTGTCCCCATCTAAGAATGGGATGACTGCTGCCTGGTCCTCATAGGCCCTTTAAAAATACCCCAAGAGAAGGGGGCGGAGATCCTGCTGTGTGGCTTGGAACCCTCTGGACAACCTGGGGTGAGAGAAATTATTCAGGACCACCCAGGGCAGGAGCCTGGCTACAAACGCAGCTCTTGGGCTGGCCAGAGCCCAAGACAAACACTGGTCAGCTTGGGTCACCAATGCACTGTCCACCATGAGCCCCTAGGGAGGCAACACCCACAGGAAGAGACTCAGACACAGGGCAGGGAGCAGACGGGGGCCGCCTGGGAAAACCATCCACAGCCCAAGGTCCAGGCCTGCAGCTCCAGGCAGCTCGAGGCCACATGGCTCCTTGCCCTGCTCCTCTGGCCCCTACCACCTCCTGCTTTCCATTTTCTTCCTTTTTCTCTTTCTCTGTCATTGATATATGTGTCTACATCTACGCTGTATGTGTATATATACATTTGTGTATGTATATTACATTTGTATGTATATACTTTACATATATATGCATTTGTATATATATTCATTTTTGATGCGTTTCTAATTTCCTTCTATCCACTCATACTCACCCATCGCCACCCCATCACTCCGTCTCTGTGTGTCACACTGGCCCACACATGCTCACACATGCACTCCCACTCATCCATGCACTCCTGCAGTCTCATGCTTAGTCATATGCACTTATGCACACTCACACCCTCCCCACACACTTACGCACACGCACACACACACACACGATGGCAGAGCGGTGTCAGGTACGTGGGCCCAGCAGTCAAGTAGATGTGGTTGAAATCCTGACTCTGAAGCTCTGTGACCCTGGGCACATGACTTAATCTGGATCTCCATTTACTTGTCTTATAAAATGAAAGTATTAACAGAGCCTTCCTTGTAGAGTGGTGGTAGGGACTAAACACAGAAGGCTCAAAAATTTGCTTGGATCTGAGTAAATGCTCTTTAAGTGAGAGCTGTTCCTTCTTCTTAGTTCTTCTGTTATATCTTCTCCAACAACAACGACAGTGACAACTTTTTATTACGTGTTTGCCTCTTTGGAAGCACTCAACAAATGTCATTATGATTATATAATAATTTCGTTAATTCTGTTAAATCATATTGCTTAACTTTTAAAAAATTTAATAGGCTTTCATTTTTAGAGCAGTTTTAGATCTGCAGGAAAAATGGGCAGGAAGTACAGAGGAGGCCCATATAACTCCTGTACCCTTCTTCTCCTGGTTTCCCTTTTTATTAACATCTTGCATTGGTGTGGTATGTTTGTTACAACTGATGAACCAATATTGGTATATTACTGTGGACTAAAGTCCACTGTTTATTTTAGAGCTCACCCTTGTGTTGTCCAGTTCTATGGGCTTTGACAAATGCATAGTGTCATATATGCACCATTACAGTGTCACACAAATCACTGCCCTAAAAATCCCTTGTTCTCTACCTATTCATCCCTCCCTCTGAACTCCTGTAGCCACTGATCTCCATTTACCATCTCCATAGTTTTACCAGAATGTTATACAGTTAGACTCACACAGTATCTAACCTTTTTATTTATTTATTTATTTTTTTGAGACAAAGTCTCACTCTGTTGCCCAGGCTAGAGTGCCGTGGCATCAGCCTAGCTCACAGCAACCTCAAACTCCTGGACTCAGGCGATCCTCCTGCCTCAGCCTCCCAAGTAGCTGGGACTACAGGCATGCGCCACCATGCCCGGCTAATTTTTTCTATATATTTTAGTTGGCCAATTAATTTTTTTTCTATTTTTAGTAGAGGCAGGGTCTCACTCTTGCTCAGGCTGGTTTCAAACTCCTGACCTTGAGCTATCTGCCTGCCTCGGCCTCCCAGAGTGCTAGGATTACAGGCGTGAACCACCATGCCCGACCAATATCTAACCTTTTTAGATTGGCTTCTTTCACTTAGCAACATGCATTTAAGGTCCCTCCAT
>CAUYRT010013987.1:0-15828 GCA_963574885.1 Lepilemur ruficaudatus
TTGTCTTGTCAAGCCTGCAAGCAATCACTTTCCCTTATCTACTTTCCCCAGCCTGGGATCCCAGGGCAGGAGACTCTCTGGAGCCTGTGAGGCTGTCTTCCAGCCGTAAATAACTTTTCTGCTTTCTCAAGCTTGAGACAAATAGGACATTTTACTATTTATTAAGTATTCTACTTAATCAAACCTATAGTATGGAATACTTAGTGCATCTCAGATGGGAGAGCTATGCCTTAGGGGCAGTTGCTATGCCACTAGGGACCCCAGTATTCTGGGCAGCAAGCACACCCCCGAAGGCTCCTGTTTTCAGGACAGCTCCCCACAAATAAAGAAATGCCCAAGACCAGAAGGCTTCGTTGGTGAATTCTAGTAAACAGGTAAAGAAGAATTAACACCAATCCTCCTCTAATTTTTTCCAATATTGAAGAGAAAACATATCCTAACTCATTATATGAGGACAGTACTAGTCTGATACTATAGCCAAAGACACTACTAGAAAAGACAACTATAGACCATTATCCCTTATGAATATAGATGCAAAAGTCTTCAATATAATACAAACAAACCAAATTCATCAGAATATTAAAAGCATGATATACTATGACCAAATGGGAATTTTCCCAGGAACAAAAGGGTGGTTTAACATATGATATCAATCCATTTAATACACCACATTAATAGAATAAAGGAAAAACCCACATGATCATCTTACTTGATGCAGAAAAAGCAAAACATAACACTCTTCATGGTATAAACAATCAATACACTAGGAATAGAAGGGAATTTTCTCAATATGATATAGGCCATATGAAAAGCTCACAACGTTCATACTCAGTGATAAAAGACTGAAAGCTTTTCCTCTAAGATCAAGAACAAAACAAGGATGTCCACTTTCACCATTCTATTTAACAATACTGAGAAGTTTTAGCCAGAGCAAATATGCAGGAAAGAGTAATAGAAATATCCAAATTGGAAAAGAAGTTGATGTTATATGTAAAAATCTCTAAAGAGTAAACACACACACATACACAGAGCTGTCCAAAGTAATACACAAACCCATAAAATTTCAAGATATTAAATCAACACACAAATTATTTAGTTGGCTTTCTATATGCAACAATCTGAAAAGGAAATTAAGAAAACAATTGCATTTATAGTAACATGAAAAAAATATTTGGGAATAAATTTAACCAAGGAGGTACAAGACTTGTATACTGACAACTATAAATCATTGCTGAAAGAAATTTTAAAAGACCTAAATAGACTAAAAACTGATTCATGAATTATTAATAGAATCATACATCATGATTTTGTTCATATATCTGATAAAGGGCTAGTATCCAAAATATATATGAACTCCTACAGCTTAATATTGTTAAGATAACAATATTGACCAAATATTTGACAAATTCAATGCAATCCTTATCCAAATTCCAACAGCATTTTTTTGCAGAAATGGAGAAACCCATCCTAACATTCATATGGAATTTCAAGGGACCCTCAAGAGCTGAAACAATCTTATAAAAGAACAATAAAGTTGGAGGACTCAAACTTTCTGACTTCAAAACTTAATACGAAACTATAGTAATCAAAACAATGTGGTATTGGCATAGGGATAGACCTATAGACCAGTGGAATAGAATCGAGAGCCCACAGATAAATTCTCACATTATGGTCAATTGATTTTTGACAATGATGACAAGATCCTACAGAATAGTCTTTTCAACAAATGGTGTTGAAACAACTGGATTTCCATATGCAAGAGAATGAAATTGTACCCTTGTCTTATGCCCTATACAAATATTAACTCAGTATGGATCAAAGACTTATATTTAAGAGCATAAACTACAAAACTCAGAAGAAAACTGGGGCAAATCTTTATGTCCTTTGATTGGCAATGGTTTTTTAAATATGATATGAAAAGCACAGGCAAGAACAGCAAAAAAAGACAAATTAAATTTCATCATAATTAAAAATTAAATTTAAAATTAAAAACTTTGTCCATAAAAGGACATTATCAAGAGAGTGAAAACACAACCTACACAATAGGAGAAAACATTAGTAAATCATATATCTTATAAGGGGTCAATATCCAAAATATCTGTGAACTCCAACAACCAAGCCATAAGAAGACAAAAAAAATGTTTAATAGGCAAATAACTTGATATGAATGGCCAATGAGCACATTGAAAGACATTCAAAATCATTAGTAATTAGGGAAATGCAAATGAAAACCACAGTAAGATACCACTTCTTATCTACTAGTATTATAATAAAGAAAAAAAAAAGGAAATGACTAGTGTTGGTAAGGGTGTGGAGAAATTGGAACCCTTTGCTGGTGGGAATGCAAAGTGGTGTAACCACTGTGAAAGACAATTTGCTTGTTTTTAAAACTATTAAATATAGAATTACTTTTTTAAAAAAGCGATAGAATTGCTACATGATCCAATAATCCACTGCTAGATGTATATCCAATAGAATTGTAAACAAGAACCCAACCAGATACTTGTATGCCAATGCTCCTGATGGCATTATTCACAATAGCCCAAAGGTGGAAATAACACTTGTCCATCAACAGATAAATGTGCTATATGCATGCATGGAATATTATTTAACCATAAAAAAGAATGAAGTTCTGATATATGCAACAACGTGGATAAACCTAGAAAACATTATGCTAAGTGAAATAAGCTAGACACAAAAAGACAAATATTGTATGACTCCCACTGTATCAAATACCTAGAATGAGCAAATTTCTGAGACAAAAAGTAGATCAGAATTTGCCAGGGGTTGAGGAAAGAGGAGAGTGAGGAGTCAGTGGGTACAGAGTTTCTGACTGGGGTGATGCAAATGTCCTTTAAATAAACAATGGTGATAGTTGCATAACATTGTAAATGTACTTAATGTCACTGAATTATACACTAAAAATGATTAAGATGATAAGTTGTAAGTATATTTTATCACAAATTAAAAAAAAAACACAAAATACAAACCTATATTTTTTATTATTCACTTCAACAGTCATAAAATCACTCTGTAAAAATGTTGTAAAGTTTCCAGCACTAACTCGTTATGGATCAGTGATAAACAGTTAGTTCATGGACCAGCACTGTTTTGTGGACTGCTTTGCGTAGCACTGATCTGAAGCAAGATATTTCACCTCAATAAGCCTCAGTTTCCTCACATGTGGATAGGAATAATTATACTGCCTACCTTCTCTGGTTTTCATGGAATTACATAATCCACGAAAATTACTCATTCCTGTGCCTGACACAATGATCATTACCTCTTATTGATGATGTTTGTATTTCTTTTTGCGTGTCGCATTCTAAGTTTCAAGTAGTCGATATGTATTTTTGTTCATTCTCAAGATTTGTAAGCTCAAAAGCTGCTTCAGCCATTCTTTTTGATGTTTGCACTGTACCCTGCATGTTATTTTTGATTAGTACATACTACACTGCATGGCATTCATTTGTTATATATATGATATCTGCATAGCCTACATATTTATTGAAAGCCAGGAATGTGCTTCCTCCTGGCAGAAACAATGCTCAGCAAAGTTTCTGCCATGGAACAGCCCTCAGTAAATGCTTACTGAGCACAGGTGTGGCCCCACCTCCCCAGCTGCACTCAATACAGTCTTCGGCTCTGAAGAGGTCCCACATAAGTGTGAGTGATCTAACCATAGCCTTGACTCAGGATGGTGGTTATGCCTCTACAGTAGTTTGGTATTCTTTACACTGTGGCATTAAAGAGCAATCATTTAAAATGTGAGTCATCCATGAAAAAATGCCTGGTGGCACACTGTGTTCAAGTTCCCTTTGTTCCCATTACTGAGTAACAGAGCGTATTACCATCTATGCTCACATCCCACCACAGTCATGAAGCCCGGCACGGCCTTCAGCATGAGTCCTGAGGAACCCTGCAGACAACAGCAGAGCCAAACCCAGTGACATCACTGTGCGGTTTGGAAGCTTCCCATTCACAGAGCCTGGAGCCTAAAACTGAATTCTACACACAGCACACAGACACACACACACAATTCTTTTGATTTTATCTGTCCCCACTCATCCCAACATTGTGCCTCACAAAAAAATACAAGTATAGCAATAATAATAAATCATCCACAGACCCCAGAAAAATTTGTTTCAGGGAATATAGGTAATGCAGGTGGGATTAAACTCAAAATTTATTTGCATATCTAGAATACAAAACTGAATGATTCATGAAATCGAATATGGCAAATTATTTAAGTCCATTGAAACCTAAACTAGATGTCCCTAAAACAAATCGATAAAACTCTTCCTTTAATACTCAGGTAGAAGAGAGATAAGGTGAAGTGCCACCGTTTAAAACTTTAGACACTTCAAAATCAGAGAACAAGTTTCCTCTTCAAATTTTATATAGACAAATATTAATACTATTCAAATATAAGTGGGAAAATAATTGAGCAGATTTCCAAGAGCGTCTTCATCAAAGTGAGGGTATAGAAGGAAAGTTTTAGCCTCAAATAATATTTTCAAAAACTGAGAATACAAGTCTCTGTGCCTTCTGCAGACAGGTGCCACACGAACACCCAACCCAGTAGCTGGTGGGGGGTGGCACTAACTGGCTCTGCCTTCTCTGTTAACAGATCTTACCTACGTGGTCTCCTGCCAGTGGACTGCTCAGTCGTTCACAGTAATCTCACTCAGGCCCAGTACACCAGTGGCTGAAAAGGAAGTTTCTGAGTTGCATAAATAAAACACGAGAGAAATGCATTATTCCACGACTCTCTTTAACTTAAAGATTGGACATACATGAGATACAAATCTCCTTTGCAAAGAAGCCTTTATTTTGTGTCAATACATATTTTAACTCAAGGCAATGTTATAGCTGCTTTGTTCTGCTGATTCCTTAAGTCACACATACAAAAGAAAAATAAAACTGACACTATTTTTACCATTTTTCCCTACTTTTCTTCACCAGTTCCTCCGAATTTTTAGTATTTACTCATAACTGACTTTTCCTCTAACATGCTTCATTTTTCTAGATACCAGGCCCAGAGGCAACTAAATACAAAATGAAAATACACTGTAAAATACCAATGAAAATATTGTCCCAAAATTCTGAGTCTACAATATTTCAATATTTCAGGGCATAGCTGGACATAGAATCTAAAAAAAAAAAAACAAACAGAGACATGTTTCTAATTTAAAAGATCAAGTAGGGCAACCAAATTTAGCAAAGACACATGTAAAGTATAGAACCTTAAAGCTTTCAGCTATTTTAGGCATGATTTTTCTGTTGTGAGAAGAAGAAAAAAACATACTTTCTTATTCTTTGTTAAGGTTCTTAATGTCACACCAAGGTACCAGTGAGGCTTTAGAACTGTAGAGGAGAATCTGCATCAACAGGACACGTAACACTCTGACTTGGAGACTTATTGAGACTTTCTTCAGGCGAGTGAGACATCTGCTCCCTCACCTGAACACTGACAGAGAACTGTGCCTGCTGTGTCCCTGCTCACCAACGGCCACCTGCTAACTCTGGCTACCGGCAAGCTGCTCCGGAAGCTGGAGGAGACTTTGTGCAAACCTAGCACAGCCTTCTGAGGCCCAGCATCTTCCAGCTCACACGACTTCTTTGTCCAGATGGAAGCCCCGTATTAATCATGTTTCTTATTTTCTGTATCTTGTGATGCTTTGACATCTTAAAAATCTTTCTGGCTGGGGAGAGACTGCCCCCCTTCCTCCAAGGCCGGCCAGTTCTTAGAGACAGCAAAGGGCTTGGGCTCGAGCGCACCTCTCACCTGCAAACCACCCAACCCCAGGTCCACATGCCCAGCCACCTCCTTATCTAACTCTCACACACCAAGCTCATATTTCCCCTGCCCTGACTTATTGGGGCCAGTTACCAGGCAATTAGAGACCAACCTTGTAGCCCAGAGCCCGCTGGAATTATCCGAACTAGCCAACCTTGAGCTGTTTACTCTGCCCTGCCCTGCCTTTGCTGCAGGGGCCGCAGTGAAGGCTCTGGCCTAGATTTTGCCCTCAGCCTGCTTCTGCTTCCAGACCAAAACGTGGTGTTTCCTCCATGGCCCTGCATGGCATGGTGTGCCCCTTCCTCTTGGGAACCATGATGGATAAATTCTTTCAATGACACTGACCTCCCCATGTCATGACTCAGTCACCTCCATAAATTAAAATCCTGTGGGTACACATGAGAGAAGTATCAGAAGTGATGCACATGCAAACAGATTACGCAGGGCTCTTTTTCTTGAGCGTTTCGTCCGGAGATGAGCCACACATTGAAATTAATTAGAAAAGGACAGATGTATGCACAGATTTGTTAAGAAAAAAAGTAGAGCCTGTTAGCTTAGCTTTTGAACTTTAAAAAGCGCTTCTTTTTTAGCTATCAATTTTATTTCAAGGGTCCTTTCCTAAAACTTGTCTGAATTGCCAGACAAAATGGCTTTCCAAATAAAGATCTACAGCCTCTCAGTGAAATGACTGTATTAGCCACTTGTGTAGGATTAAGCTGTACCAGTCGAGTGGCCTCTGCTCACTTCCTGAGTAGAAGGCAGCAGGGCCAGGCAGCCTCCTCTGGACTGTGCTTCAGAAGGGAAGTTCGACGGAGGCTGGGCTTTTAAATCTTTCACACGTTCTTTAGGCTTTTGTGTAAGACGTCACAGGCCCTCTGCTGGTAGCAACAATCGGTTATATTGCAGTATAGAATAGCCCCTTTCCTAAGCAGAGACAGAGTCTATAGCAGTGGTTCTTGACTGTCACTGTGCAACAGAATCTTCTGGGGGCCTTTCTAGAAATACTGATGTCCATGTTACACTACAAGATGTTTGGTTTTAGCTGACTGAAGGCTCAAATATTGAAATTCTTAAAAAATTCTCTTGGATGATGCTAATGTTCCACCAGAGTGAGACAATAATCATGTGTGTAGTATCATCGTCCCATCCTGAGACCCTGCACGCGCATTATGAAATCTGGAATCCTGTCTCATTTAGCTAGATGGATTTCACAAAAGTAAGTACATCTGTTAGTAGAATATTTTATAAAAGGAAAAAAAAGGAGTGTGGTTTAGCAAACGGAGCATTGGAGTGGCGTTAGGAACGCTGGCCCGCAGCCCCAGCCACCTGCTAAGAGACCCTGGCTGAGGCCCTGCATGGCCCACCTGCAGCAGACTCACTGATGAGGGTCTGTTCAGTGGAGCTTCCAAAAATCAGGCCTCAAAAAACATGAGATTTGGAATTAAAAAAAATGAATAGGTGGGATTGTATTCATTAAGGGAGAGTAAATCATCGTTACTAGCCAAGTAAAGTTTAGTGCTCTGTTAAAATAGTTTATTTCGAATTAGAGAAAACACCATGGGACAAATCCATTAGTGTTTACGGACAAAAGAAATAGAATCACGACACATACCTGCATCCTCATGTGCTCACAATTCTTCCAAACTTTGTATTGGCTCCTTGACCCTATGTATAGCAGCTAAAGGAGCTGTTTTGAGAGAACCATGGCTTAATAATCACACACACGTAAAATGTCTCATTCTATCTTTTGCTTTAAATCAAACATATTTAAAGTGCTTTACAATTCTTTTTTAAAAAATTTTTCTTGATAAGATAAAGAATGATCCTTTAGACGGTATATGTATCCACTCTTTGCCTTTCTTGGCAGATTATTTGACTTCTCTAATCCACTGGGATCACTTCGTTATGCTCTGTTTTTTTGGAATAGCTCCTAATTGCATAGCATCTAGAAATTTGACAAACTGATGACTCTCTCTTTAGATCTTGAATAAAGATGTTAACTAAAATCCAACAAGGAAATCAGGGGCCCTGCTGTTCATTACTATGCTTCATGTCAGCCTTGGAGCAGCTTCCCCATCTCTTTCCATTGTGCTCAAAGGCATTTAATGTTTCTGGCATGAAAATCTTGTACTCTCTCCAGGGAGGGAGCCAACTCACTAGAAGAAGAGATTTAACTTTCTACGTGGACTATCTCCATCTCTTTCTTCTCTGTTGGTGAAATAACCAGAAATAATTCCAAGTAAAATTGGGTGGGGGAGACCTCCAGGAGATCTTTCTTCGAATCAAATCATGGCCCCTTCACACCCCTAGAAAGAATGATTTTCATCTGAGAGGGATGGTTTAGGTATAATCCAGCTTGAGGTCAGAAGAATGGATGAGCTGGCATCTCAAGGCATATTCCAGAACCATGATCTATGAGCTTAGTATCTATTTATTCTGTGCATTTGTATAGTTCATTTTGAAGCTGTTTCTTCAGCATGAAAAAATCACTAGAGCCACTACTACTTATTCCTGTTTAATTACGTGTGATGTGGCAGTCATAGCTCAAAGTTTTTGATTATATCTCTTTCTCTAGACTATGTTTTTACTTCCAGCTCTTGTTACCAGAATATCAGGCTATTAATGGTATCTGTTTTTTAAAACAAAAAAAAAGGCAGATAAGAGGTTTATGTCTAGAAATCTAGGAATCATGACAATTATATGGTCTGATTGCATTGCTGCCTATTAAATATTTACAATTTTATATATTATATATATAAGATTAATTGAAAATATATCATCTTAAAATATCAAATACTAAATGGGGGAAAGAGATAAAACCATTTAGCTAGTTATGAATAATAGCTAGTATTTATTGAGCATTTACTTAAAAATACCTAGATCTGGGTTAAGAACTTAAAATGAAAAATTATCTCATTTAATAAAAGCTATAAATGGTAATTTTTAACAACTCCATTGAAGTATTTAATCTTGCTTTTTTCTGCTTTGATCTGTTATACAACAGCTTGATTGAGTTGAAAAATTAAAGTTTTCTTTTTAAACTCTTAATTATTCATGAGTTGTTGCAAACTAGAGTCACTATGCTTCACTAAGATGTCTTCCATTATCTGCATTGTTTTTAAAATAAATGTTATTGTGTGTATTTAAGGTACACAACATGATGCTGTGGGATACATGTAGATAGTATTAAAACATTGGTATAGTAAAGCAAAGCAACATAGTCATCATTTCACATCGTTACCCATTATTTTTTGTTTTTGTGGCAAGAGCAGCTGAAATCTACTCATTAATCTATGGTTTTAACCTTCCGTACAATGGTATACGCAGACTAAGTGTTAACTAAAAGTATGAGTCATAAGCAAAATTTGTTGTTAAATGTCACTGCTAAATAGCTGGTTTAGCTTAGAAGAGAATAATAGGAAATGTGTAGGAAAAAATTAATTCTGGGATATTCAGAGCATAGATGGAAGCAGAAAAAAACATTTTTGTTTGATACAGTAATATGGTCATAAGTGAATAGCAAGTCAAGCAAGAATTAAAGCAACTGCATTTTCTTCCCAGTAATTTCTAGAGGCAAATGACGAAAAAGAATCTACAAAAGAGGCTATTGAGAAAAGACAGAACAGTTGAATGCAGATAGAGCAATTTTTCCAAAATGGGTTTTCTTTGCAGTGTTTTGGCATATGCCTGACATTCTTGTGGTTTAACCTCACTATTGAAATGACACTTGTCCCAGCATGGGACTGCATTGCAATTAGGGAAACAGTGTACTCTGAATCAAAACATGACTGTTAGCCAATAATGTAGTATAACAGTAAGTATAATGTCTTTGTTAGCCAATAGTATAGTTTTCAGAAAATATCTTAACTAAATTAAGTGATGTGGGTTGTATTAATTCTCTGGATAAGGTAGCAGACATGATTTTAATAAAACAAACAGAACTGTCAATATGGCAAATATAGCATCTATAACTAGATTCCTGAAGCGAGGCGATTTATAGTGCTTGAATCGGAATATCACAATGGCAAAGAAATACAGCATGGCTTGAAAGAAGGAAAGTTCCTCCCAGAACTTTTTACTCGAGTGTGGTCCACAGACAACAGCATCGGCATCACCTAAGAGCTGGTTAGAAATGCAGACCTCCCGAGTCCAAATTCGGATTTGAAGTGACTCTTCCCATGCCAGATTTTGAGAAGCACCATCTAGAGTGTTAGTCTACTACCAGAGAGTGAAAAGCACGGTGGGGAAAAAGTCCTTTTCTAACCTTTTTTCCCTTTTAAACTGGTAATCTCTTCAGAACAGGAACACGTCTTATTTGTCTTTGTGCTGCTTATACCTAGTAGCATGAGGTCTAGGCAATCAAATGTTTGCCGAATGAATGAATTTGTTAATGATCCTCTTTAAACTCTCTCTGTCAGCTGATAAAGACCTGACCGAGAGGTTGTTTAACCACCAGCCTGTGGTGTTTTGTCACGGCAGCCCTCGCAAACCAGTGCAGGTACAGACTTCTCCGTGGAAGATATTCCTCCTCCGTAGTTTGAAGACGCCTCTCAAAGCTGGGGAGAAGCTGGCCCTAAGCAAAGTATATTTTCCTTTATAAGTAAGCTGTCTTTTCTCGCTGGTTTCTTTAATTTTTTTTTCCTTTTTCTACTCTAGTTTCACCACATTCTCAGTGTGGATATTTTTTTCACCTTGTTTAAGACTCCTTGTGTTTCTCAAATCTAAGGGTTATCTTCCAGTAATTTTTGAAAATTAATTATTTGGCATTCTACCTTCAAATACATCTTTTTTCTCAATAATTTATAGTCTCTTATTCTGAGACTGTAGGCACACACGTGTTAGACAGGCCTTCTTATTCTCTATTCTGTGTCTCTTTCTGTAGTATCTTCATCCTAATAAATCTTGGGCTACATTTTGGATGATTTCATCAATTTTGTAGCCTAATCTACTACTGATAAATTCATTTAATTTTTTTTTTACTAGCTATATGCTTTATTACTAGCATTCTATGCTTTTTTTTCTTTATGTATACTTTTATTCTTTTCATAGGTCTCAAATCCTTCTGCTATTTTAAGTTATTTCCAACATAATTTTTAAAATCATCTTTGTAGTTTGTTCCTATAATAACAAGCTCTGGGGTGGTAAATCTGCTGGCTCTTGTCCATGGTGACTGTTTCCTCAAGTGTTTTGTGATATTTTATCATAAACTTATCTTGGGCAGATTTTCTCAGGACCTCTTAAGGGCATGTGTTCCGGGCCAGTGTTCACACACACTTAGCTCAGAATAAACCTCTTTAAATTATCCTACAGAGTTTGAGTTTTTTCCTGTTAAAAATATGGCACCCAACATGGGGCTCAGAGAAGACTCAGGACTCCCCAAAGGAGTAGCCCAAATTGGCACCAAGTATGAGCAATGGCCCTTTGGGCCCCTCAACTCCTCGCTTTTCCTTGGGCAGAACTGGTAAGTCTTTCTGCGCCCCGACCACCTGCTGTTGGTTGATAGTCCTGCTTTTTTCTGAGCTGTTAGTTCTTTTCCTAGGAAGTTGTCTGGGATCCTAATTTTGGTTTAGAAGTGCATTCTAAAAAGTCTTTTCCATTGCTTTTTCCTCCGAAAATTAATCTCAGTTGGCTTTTCTGTGTGTTTGCAAAAGAAGTAACCAAAGTGTCCTTTTCATAAATAAATGAGAGATGGAATTCCTCAGCTGTGAAGAGAAAGGGCATTTTATTCCTCCCAGCCAAAAGGTGCCCCTGGGTGACAAGGGGCTTAAGTGGGAGTATCTGGGGCAACTCTCTACAGGGAACCCTCCACCACCACCACTATAATTAACTGCAAGGCTTGTCCAGGAAACACATATAAGAGCTGATCACTCAGTGTTTTGAGCTCTCTCAGAGGAGATAAAAACCTGAGGAGAGAAACTGAGACACATAAGAGAGTGAGAACAACTTGTGGTTCTCACAATTGTGGAATCCCACCCACAATCAGCACACTCTGTCCACTAACCTAAATCCTAGACCATAGTTCAGTTCCTTATTTTAAAGAAAAAGGGGAAACACATCCTCTAAAAATGAGGAAACATAAGGAGAATGACTCTCTTTGGGCACCTCGCTTGGTTTATGGCACTTCCCCTTGCAAGTATTTGCTAAATAGAAAGGTTCAAAGGCACAGCGAGTTTTCTGGGACTCCAGCTGGTTATGGCTAATTCTTGTGCATGTGTTTTAACTGATGAGCAAATTATATCAAGGAAAATTCAGAGCACAAATGGTCAAACTCCCACTTTATAGTTAAAATGTTGAGCCTCTTTCTCTTTTTTTCATTTAAGAACTGGTGCTATAGTAAAGTCTCTTAAGGTCTCTGTCTTTATCTCTCTGTTTTCTTTTCTGCCTACTCTAAATCTTCTAACTTTTTCTATCCTGATGTTGAGATAAAACTCCATGTTTATGGTATTACTAATTCAAGACTACTTGGAGATTTTGCAGCCAATTCTAGCTAAAATTTAAACATTGAAAAATCATTTTAAAATGAAGGGAAAAAAGAGTAAAAGAAGCTTTTTAAATCAAACTGCCATGGAAACTGCTTTAGCCAAAACTTTGGTCCACAACCTTCATTAGATTAGCTATCAGGGAAAATAAGGTTTAGCCATGTGAACAAATTCCAATTTTGTCAGAAATAATCTGGATCTACTGACCTTTTGTAAACTGGTGAGTTTGTGTTGGGGAAATATGATTTAGGAATTAATGAAATGTGGCTCATAAGATCATTATTTTATTGTATTGCCCAATATTGCTATATTAAAGACAGAAACAGGAGTTTGCAGGGTTTTGCCCTGAAACAATGTGTGAACTCAATGGTTCACTTATCAGAGGCTGTTGTCATGGGAGAGCTCTCAAATCTCTGGTAGGGAAGTATTCCAAGAGACTCCCTGGTTATTTCTCTGTGCAGCTTTTCTGGGTCTCCAATGTGGAGACACAGATAAATATCTCGCCCATAGGATGGGAGCCGGAGACAATGAGTGTACTTGGATCTCAGACATGTCTCTCTGTCTTAAACAACCTGTTTGTAGAAAATCAGGCTTTCTGTTCACTCCTGACTTTCTATTTACCTTTAAGTCCACAATAACTACATCAGAGAAATATAGAGTCACTATACTTCTTTTATTATATTTCTGTTAGTTGATGACTGCCTCTTAGAACTTAGAAGTTAGCCCCTGAAAGACTTTGTACCTGTTTGTTTACCTAGATAAAGACTTGTTAGTAGCCCGTTGAGAGGACTTTTGACTCTAACCCACTACCTGTGTAATCCTGTTACCCTAGCAACTGCATTCTCTGATATGCAACAGTGTAACCCTGACAACTAGCAATTGCGATCTGTGATTATAAAAACCGATGTGAATCCAACCATATTGTTAGATCATTCACGGAGATATGACTAACCGCCTAAGTACCCTGCTGTGATTATTCTGATCTTTTTATATAAAACTATAAACTATACCTTAGTTTCTATGTATTCTTTTATTCTTTCTATCTCCTATTAATTTTCTTATCCTCTGTGGCAACCCCTATCTTAGAAACCGGGTCCACGGGGAGGAGTAGCTGACCTTCTCGTGGGCCTGCTGCTGCCACATCTTCTCCCCTCTCCTTTTCCTCCATTTCCCCGCAAATTTGTATTACTATCTCATGGCTAGAGTTCTGAGGTAAAAGCAATTGAAACTTTGTGTGTGTGAGTGTATGTGTTTATGTGTGGGTGTTTAGATGTGTTTTGTGTGAGTACATGTACTATGTTATATGTTGTATCTACACAGTACTAGATTGGCTTATAAATAAGGAAGCACTCATAAATTAATAAAACCCAAATGCTTTTTGAGTTCTTGTGAATTTAGTAATATTTGGAAAATAATATAGGTTATTAAAAAAATTTTATTGGCAAAGTAAAAATAAAATTTTCTTCAGATTGTCAGCACACATTTTTACCTGGGTTTACTGGTCATTTTTATGTTTCTAGTGTGTGAGGATTTGACACAAAGGTTATAAAACTATAAACCCAGCCAAAAACAAAACGATCTCTGTTTGTGTGATTTTTTATAAATAAGCCTTATTTAATAGTGTTGGTTTGATTATAATAGCTTAATCTCCGAGTTATCAGCAAAAATACCCATGTCTTTAACTTTAAGGGTCTTAGGAGAAAATGTAGACATCCCTACGCAAAAATAAGTATCAAACAAATATAAATCTAGAAAATTAAGTAAATAAAAATAAATTAGAATAAGTAAAACATCAAAAAATAGGAGCACAAGGGGAATTAAAGATGGTCAACGAGAAAAACCACCAGACAGAGTATCTCCGCAAAACAGACAGATTTTAGAAGAAAGCAGAAGAAATAAAGAAGCAGACAAGCATACATCAGACGAGGGGCGGAAGGAGGGGTACCTGAGATTACAGGAGACTCCACGGGAGGAGTTTGCAGAGGAGAACTGGAAGGAGAAAGCCCATAAGAAGCTTGGAGACCAGCGACAAGGGTAGGTGGAGCAGCTAACTTTCCCCTCCCTAGCATCTTGGACTATTGGTGGGCTCCTGGGAAGTTAGGGAGGCCTGTTATCACCAGCCCAGAGACGGCTGCTGACAGTGAGTGGTGAGTCTTTTGTGGATACGGCACCAGGCTAGAAGCTCCCCCAGGACACTTTCCAGCCCACAGACTGAAGCCGATCGGCAGGTACCATATTGCCTCATTTTCCCCTCCCCCTTCCCTACCTGCGGCTGCTGAGACAGACAATTTAGCCAGCACCTGGAGGCATCACAAGGGAATGGGACCTTCCTTTCCATTTAGGGCCCTATAGCAGAAAGAGGGTACTCAGACTGTGAGCGCCCTATCTGCCAGCCCTCCCAGGTCCTGCTGGCCCAGTGACTCCAGGAAAACAGGGCAGATCCTGAGGCTGAGAGACATCAACCTAGCTTGGGCACCCTATGGGTGACTTAGGACTGACATGCCACTTCCTGGTGGGGTCAGGGATTGAATTCCGGGGCCCAGGGATCAGACCTGCAATCCAGACCCGGTGTACCCAAGTCTCGCATTGCCCTGGGGCAGACAAGGGATATTTGTGAATGTGCCTACTAAGGTGTGTGTGCCTTTGGGGGCGGATCAGTGTGCTTGAGGGGCAACTCTCGCTGCAGGGGAGGTCTCGGTCCCCAGCCCAGGCTGCTATCCTGGGCAGGGAACCTCCCGGCCCACATCACAGCGAGGGGAGACCCGATGGCATGGGGTCCTGCCTGCTGGCAGAGGCCCAGGAGAAGCGATGGAGCTGGGGAGGGTGGAAAGGAGCGAGACTTGCTCCAGACTGCCGGTTTCAGACAGCCCCACCCCTACATGCAGACCTTCTGGCTGAGTGGGGCCATTTCAGCCCCTCCCTGACAGCTTTGCCCAGAAGCAAAGAAAAGACCTTTGACCCCTGCTAACAGCAATGGTGGTGCTTGAGGGCAGGCTTATGCAATGCAGCTCCACCCAGACTCACTCTCAGACCTGCCCCCACTGAAGTGGAGAATAAAGACACACCTGGAAATCCCAGGGCACCACCCACCACGTGAGACACTAGAGTGCCTCTCCAGAGGAACCAGAGCTGGTTACAGGACACAGAAACAGCACTGTAGTCTGCTGCTCCCAGCAAGTGCCACCTACTGAGGGGGAGGTCATTCTGCACACACTTTTATTTCATCTACTGACTCATCACAGGGTGTGGTCGAATCTCACCCACAAACACCACCTACTGGCTCAGAGACTAAACAGGACGTGTCATTATCCAAACAAAAATCTGAAGGCAAGAAGCAACAACTGATCCAGATGGGAAGAAATCAGAGAAACAACTCTGGATGTATGAAGAATCAGACGGAAGCGCATCCCCAAAGAGGAACACTAGCTCTCCAGAAATGGACATCAACCAAAGTCAGAACACTAAAATGACAGAAGAAGAATTTCGAACATGGATTGTAAGAAAACTCAATGACATGCAAGAAAAAATAGATAACCAACACAAAGAAAC
>CAUYRT010013988.1:0-36776 GCA_963574885.1 Lepilemur ruficaudatus
TTTTTTTTTTTTTTTTTTTTGAGACAGAGCCTCACTCTGTTGCCCGGGCTAGAGTGAGTGCCGTGGCATCAGCCTAGCTCACAGCAACCTCAAACTCCTGGGCTCAAGCGGTCCTTCTGCCTCAGCCTCCCGAGTAGCTGGGACTACAGGCATGCGCCACCATGCCCGGCTAATTTTTTCTATATATATTTAGTTGGCCAATTAATTTCTTTCTATTTTTTAGTAGAGACGGGGTCTTGCTCTTGCTTAGGCTGGTTTCAAACTCCTAACTTTGAGCAATCCGCCCACCTCAGCCTCCCAGAGTGCTAGGATTACAGGCGTGAGCCAGCGCGCCCGGCCTGTTGGGTGGTCTTATTAGAGAAAATCTTTTTATTGACCCAATTCCTTTTTTTCCCCACAGCCCGAAAGTGGCATAGAAATGGCATCAAGAAACCCCGATCACAAAGATACGAATCTCTTAAGGGGGTGAGTGTGTACCCCGAATCACACATAAATGTCTTGTTTCAGCTCCAGGTGCAGTCACAGCCTGCTATACAACTTTTTTACAGCTTCATCCTCTGCCTGTGCAGAGCTTGTCCCTTGTCTCATCTGGCCCACCCAAGCCTATAATTCCTTTCTCTACCCTGCCAGACCCATAACAAAGCTTTCCTTGGCCTTCCCTGCCCTGAAGTGTAACCCTTTGGTCAGAATGTAACTGCCTCCTGAGGGCATTTTGTTTGGCTCCCTCACTGGACCACAGCACTTAAGGTAAGGAGTGGCCTTGTATATGTGTACTGGGCACCTTGTGATCTTTCCATTCCACATTGACTAACCTTAAAACCTTGGATCTGACCCAGTGCTGGGCTTGGGGTCAGCTTCCCTTCCTGTGTCAGGGAGTTCTAAGGATTAGCTGAGAAAGCTGTAGGGTCTAGGGAAGGGCTGAGCCTGTCCCTAGTGTTTTCCTCCCCTGTACCCTTGCTGTCTGATCTGTGGAGTAAGTCACAAAATCTGAGCCTCGGTTTCCCCACTTTGGTCTCTTATTCTGCCTCATCTGTGAGTCTATTGGGCCAGACTTGGTGTTTAATTGACACCTTCCTCTAAAGGGGGAGGGGATAACCCGGAGGGGATTTCAGGGGAAAAAACTTGGTGGAACCCATTCTGTAGGTTGCTATGCAACCTTGGCAGAGAGGGCTGCAGCCTTCCTTTTTTTCTTCTGCTCTTGGATTTGACTGTTTGCTACATGCCTGTGGGCATGTCACCTTGAAAGTGTGATCTGCACAACATTAGCCAGGTGGAATATTGCCTCCCTGGGGGTGGTGGTACATGTTTCTAAAGGTTGGCTGTTTCCACATTTAAGGTTGACAATGCTGTCTTTAGAATGCCGGGCACACCTATGGAGAGGGGCACCAGAGAGTGACTTGGGGGCCTTACATGCTACTCCCTATACCTTTCCTGCTTTCCAGGTGGACCCCAAGTTCCTGAGGAACATGCGCTTTGCCAAGAAGCACAACAAGAAGGGCCTGAAGAAGATGCAGGCCAACAACGCCAAGGCCATGAGTGCACGTGCTGAAGCTATCAAGGCCCTCGTAAAGCCCAAGGAAGTTAAGGCTAAGATCCCAAAGGGCATGAGCCGCAAGCTCAGTCGACTTGCCTACATTGCCCACCCCAAGCTTGGGAAGCGTGCTCGTGCGCGCATTGCCAAGGGTCTCAGGCTCTGCCGGCCAAAGGCCAAGGATCAAACCAAGGCCCAGTCCAAGGCCCAGTCCGCAGCTTCAGCTGCAGCACCAGCTTCCGTTCCAGCTCCAGCTCAGGCTCCCAAAGGTGCGCAAGCCCCCACGAAGGCTCCAGAGTAGAGGCCTCTGTCTGCCAACATGAGGACAAAAGGACTGGTGTGACCCCTGGGCTGCTGTCTGCATGGGGCTGGGGTCCTCCTGTACTATTTGTACAAATAAACCTGAGGCAGGATTTATTAGCCTGTGCCTATGATTGTGGGCTGGGTGGGAGGCGGGATGGCTACCTCTGTTGGTGTGGGAGAACACAGTAGCCTTGTGTGGATGGTGGGGTGTGGGTGGAAGTCAGGAAATGGGGTCCTGGGGTGCAAGAAGGGGACCTAGTAAATAAGAAATGGTCAGAGGCTTTAGGGGAGCTGGCACATAGCTTGCTGAACTGGGTGAGCTGCTGAGGAAAGGGGAAAATCCTAAACCTTGTTTGGTCTTGAAGCATACCCTGAGGGAAGGGGACGGGGCATTGCTGAGCAATTCTGCACTTTGGCCTATCGTGTCCCAGGCTTGGGCTGTTCCTAGTGCACCTGGCCAGCATCTACTGCTCTGGGTTGTGCTGGTCCCCCAAGTGCTAGAGACCCAGGAAGGTGGGGCAGCATTGGCACTGTCTTGCTACCATGACTGGGCCTGACCCTGCTGTGCTGTTGGGTTAGCTGCTTCACATGCAGGATCTTAATAGAGCAGCCAGTGGAGCAAGTAGTTTAGTATTAGGTATTTGTGGGGGCTTCCTGTAGAAGGTACCAGGTGGAGCACTGTTCCTGGTTATGCTTAATCCTCAAAATCAGCCTTGGACACTTTGGAAACTCAAAAAGGGGTGCTTTTATGCCAGAGCAGAAGATGGGGCCCATGGCATATGATCCCCTTGCCTCTGAAATATTACTGTTATCTTTGTTTCACAGGTGAGGAAACTTAATTGTATAGCTAGGAAGGGATGCAGGTAGCATTTGAGCCCAGGACGCACATGGGACTCTGGGAAGTTTTCCAACTAGGGTTGGGCTGCTAGCTCTTAGACTAATTCTGCCACTCTCTGTGGGTGGCCAACTGCCCTGCCAGAGGGTGTCAGATGGAGGTGGAGTCGGGAAAGGGAGCCAGGAGCATGTTTTGTGTTCTGAAGACAGCTTGGCCTCCTTGGAGGTCACCAGGTTGGATGACTTCCAAAGTGAGGCCTGTGTGCTGGACAAGGTGGGAAGGCTCTGCTTTCCCCAGTCATCGGGCCAGGAGAAAAGAGGTCTGAGAGGGAGGCCAGACCCAGGTCAGGGGCTTCAGCTAGGCTTTCTTAAGGTCACAGCCAGCTACTGTCCTCAGCCTGCAGCTTCTACTTGGAGCCTGCTTTATGCGAAGGAAGCACAGGGTCTGGTGCTTGAATTTCAGTTGCCCACCAAGCTCTGTAGTCATTAGTACTAATAGACCACAGCCGAGCTCTGGACTTCCTTCTGGCTACTACTAGAAACTTCAGAAAGCCAGCCCTCCCTGTCTCCCCTGTACCCCTCATGGAGGACATGACAAATCAGATCAGCTAGAGGAGAAGGCTCCTGGGGTCATAGCTGACTCTTGGTACTACCTGAGGGCTCAGCAAGGTTGAGACTGAAGCCCAGTTCCTGGGCCTCTGTACACACTGGTCCATGGTCCCAGGCTAGGGTGCTGGAGACTCTAAGATGAACTGACCTGGTCTACCCGCGGGTACCCTGCCCCTCTGTAACCCCTGCTTCCAACACCAGAACCCATGGGTTTTGACAAATGCCAGCAGTCATGCCTTGGAGGTTGTCCCTCTCCCTGCCCCACGTCTGGCAGGGGCCCAGGTGGCCCCCTTCTGCTCCTGTCTCAGGATCCCAAATATATATATCCCCAGAAAGACAGGAGTGGTCCCCTGAGGTCCATGTCTTGGTATCTCCCTTCAGTGGGAATTAAATCCCCGACCTCACAGGTCAGATCTAAATATGGTGGCCACTAAAAACAGGAGCTGTGCCCCATATTGCTGGGCACAGACATGGCTGGGTGGTACCGGATGGGAGTGCTATGTCCAAGGGCAAAGAGCAATGTGGAATGGTTTTGAGAAGACTCTAGAGCCAGGCTGTTTCCTCCATCTGTGAAATGTGAATGGTAACAGTCTGTCTCCAGAGAAATGAGAATTTCTGCTCCGCAAGTGTCCTTGTTAGTACTTCAGAGACAGACCCTGCCCACACACAGATTTTATTATTGGGCAGGGAGAAGAGAAGGTCTTTGGCTCTAGTTGGGATGGAAACTCCAGGGGCAGAGGTTGGGGATCCTGGGGGTTCAGCTGTCACTGGGCAGGGCAGGTACGCTGGCCAGGGCAGGCAGCAGCTGTGTATATATGTCGATCCCACGGAGGAACACGGCCTCATGCAGCCGCTCGTCATGGTCATGCAGCAGCACAGGTGTGCAGTTCATGGGTGAGAAGCCCAGTGCTGGGACCCCCACCTGCAGGGGCGAGGAGGGGCCGTTAGGGCAAAGCCACCATTCATGCCCCGTCCACTGCCCACACACTGCCATGCAAGTGGCTCACCGCGCGGAGATAGCGGCTGTCTGTGGTAGCAGGGAAGATCTCTGCCTCTAGAGTGAGGTTCCTGCACGGGGAAAAGCTTGATGAACGGGAGGAAGGTAGGAGAGGGCACAAGGGAAGAACTGAAGGTGGAAGAGAGGTGGGGAGGGAGAGAAGGAGGGGGAGGGGCAATAGCAAGGAGAGGAGGAGGGGGCTGGGCTGTGCAAGGACAGCTGGCCAGTGTGCTCACATGTCCTTGAAGACGCGGCTAAAAGCTGACCACCAGGGGTCTGAGTCATCAATAGGTGTCACTCGGGGATCCATCCACTTCTGTGATGGGACAAGGGGGAAGATGGCAGCATCAGGACAGGGGCCTGGGCATCTTGCCCTCTTCCCCATAGGGTAGGCTGTGCCTGGCACAGAACACCTCCCCATCCCTACCCAGCGACAGGCCCTCTTTCAGCCCCGCAAATGCTCTAGGTCTGGGACCTTCTCATGCTCTCCATCTACTTAACTCCTGTCCATTCTTTAGGTCTTAGCCCAAGTTCTCCCCCAGACCTCTCAGACTAGGTTTTTTTTTGAGACAGGGTCTCACTTTGTTGCCCAGGCCTGGCCTGAGGGCAGTGGTGTCATCATATCTCCTGGCAACCTCAAACTCCTGGGCTCAAGCAATCCTTCTGCCTCAGCCTCCTGAGTAGCTGGGACTACAGGCTCGCACTACCATGCCCGGCTAATTTTTGTATTTTTTGTCAGAGATGGGGTCTCACTCAGGCTGGTCTCGAACTCCTGGCCTCAAGCAATACTCCAGCCTCAGCCTCCCAAAGTGCTAGAATTACAGGTGTGAGCCACTATGCGTGGCCTTTTCAGACTAGTTGAATACCTCAATTGTAGGTTCTCAGAGTGTGAGATCCCATCTTTCCTGGACCATATGTGTTCATACTTACATAAAAGTAATACTACATAAATATTTGATTTATGTCTATTTCCCCTTTCACACCATGAAGGCAAGAATTGTGCCTAATTTGACTCCCACAGTATTCTCCAGCACCCACAGTGGTCTCCACAACTAATGCTTGTTGGGTGAATAAAGTGTCTGTCACAGATACCCCTACACTCCCCTATCACAGGTCCCAACTCGATACCTGAACAAACTCCAAGGTGACCCCCTCGCCAGCTGCCTGGCACCAGGCATGCAGCTGCTTCTCAAAAGCCTAAAAGAAGGGAGATGAGCTGATTCCTCAGGCGTTCCTGGAGGCTTTAGGACATGACTGAGGACCCTGCCTCTTTTCCAAACCCATGTAGAGGTGGCACCTTTAGGTCCACATCCGGTGCCACGCGGAAGTCAAAGCCAGCGCTCATAGAAGCAGGTACCACGTTATAGGCCACACCACCCTCTAGCTTAGTCAGGTTCACGGAGGTCACGGACCCCTCCTTCAGGTGAGGGTTTGACTGCAGCCTGCAGTGGGGGAGGGGCAGGGGATGGGCAGCAACAGATATGAGAAGGTAGCTCAGCTTCCCTCCTCTCTTGTGCAGCCCCCCAGAGGCACCCCCATCTCCTTCCCAGGCTGCCTCACCTCTGCCTTTCCTTCTCCCGGAATGCCAGGATCGAGCTCACAACCTTGTGCTAAGAGAGTATGGGGTTAGAAGTGACAACAGCCCCATGATAGAGCGTCCCGAGCTCCCAGTCTCCCTTCCCGTGTGACACGCACCAGCTTCTCCACTGCCGTGTCCTCAATGAAGCGCGAGCCATGGCCTGGCTTCCCAGTGCTGGTAACCCGCACCCCTGGAGAGATGGGGGGAAGAGAGGGTCTTCGGCATGAGAGGGGCTGGAGGTGCAATCAACCCTGGGGTGGGCTGGGGTCCGCCTTGTACCAAGCTCCTCTGGCAGAGCCCTGTCCCCCTCAGAGCCTGCAGCGTAGAGCTGGTTTCTGCCCACAGTCAGGGTTTGCCCTCAGAGAAGCCCAGGACAGAGATGCCCAGGTAGGAAGGGGCTGGGAGGCAGAAGCCCTGGGTTCAAGGACTACTCAGGCCCCAGCTTGCGGTGTGACCCTTCATAGGACCCTGCCCTTTCTGGCCTAGTCTCCCACCTATACAGCGACCCCTCCTCCAACCCCATACTCACACCAGACGCTGCGCTCGCTATAAAAGACAGTGAAGGCATCAGTGGGGTTGGCCAGGCCTGAAGGGGGAATGGGAGTGAAGAGGATGGAGTCACTTGGCCCCACTAGCAGCCTCCCCACCCCTGCCCGGCTGCTCAGTCTGGCCAACCTGCTCACCCTCATCCAGGGCAAAGCCAGCCTTCAGGGCCTTGAACTCAGGCCGCTGCACGAATAGCCCCATGCCATGGTGACCCCCGACCTCCTCATCTGTAAAAGCAATAGGAACATGAGATGAGGGAGCTGTCTTCCCAATACACCCTCCTGCTTCCCAAAGGTGTCCCCCCCTGAGCCATTCCTACCAGGCACAAAGGTCATGTGGATGGTTCTAGGGAAAGCATGGCCCTCAACCTTCAGCCTCCTCACTGCTTCCAGGTACCTGAGAGGGCATAAGCCAGGTGTCAGGGAAGCCTCCAGAGGCTCAGGCTGGCCCAGTAGGCAGGAATAGGCAGGGCTGACAGGCTGAAGTCCTGTGCCCTGGACCCTACCCTACAACAGTCTGGCAGGAACTCCAGAAAGCCCCTGGCCCTCTGTGGGCCTCAGTCTCCCTATCCATGAAATGGTCATGGCAGGAATTTGTGCCCAAAGTAAGGGGTCAAGATGTCCATTGGCCTTGAGGTTCTCCAATCACTCTCCCAGGTCCTGGGTTAATCCACTGGGCTGGTGGGAACATTGTGGGGGACACTCACTGGATGCTGACACACTTCATGTCTTGGGTGCCCCTGCCATAGATGTAGCCCTCAGAATCCTTAAAGGCCTCAAAGGGGTCATGACTCCAATGTTCCTGGAGGCAGGAATGAGAAGAGGGGCCCAAGCCCCAAATTTAGTCAGGCCGCTGCACTCTGGTTAATGGTGGGCTGCCCTAGGAGCCCACCATAGGGTTGGGGTGACAGGTGGAGTGGTGAGGACAGACGGCTGAAAAAGGCAGCTGACTGCCATGGTCCTCAGCCCGCCACATGCAGTCACTGCTGGGCAAAGGCTGCTTGCCGTATGGAGGTTAAGAGTTAGTGCCAGGATCAGCACCATGGGCTGCTGAGACTGGATTCTGGGGCTGTATCATGTCTGTCCCCAAGGCTTGCACTGCCCCCACTACACACCTTGAAGACAGGCACCACATCCGTGTGAGAGTTGAGCAAGATGGAGGAGAGTGCAGGGTTGGTGCCTGGCCAAGTCAGCACAGTCACCACATAGCCAGGTGCCACCTGGAGAGTGTCAGGAGGGGACACGGTCAGCACAGGGTGAGGAGGTGCCCCAGACCCATCTCCCTTTCCTATTCAGGGCCGCAGGCTCACCTCCACTTTCTGACAGCTCAGGCCCAGCTGGTGGGCTCTCTCCTCAAGGAAGGCCACGGCAGCCCCTGGGGGTACAGAGAGTCTTGGGCTGCTTCTGCCTACCATGGCTCCCAGTAGCCAGGCAGCCCAGAGAGGGGGGCAGACTCAGAGATGGGTTGCTGTCTTCCCAACACAATTCTACACTCCTCAGAGACACCTGCATTTCTGTCCCCAAGAAGAAATTTTTGGCCAGTGTGACCCTTTGCGGAAAGCCAGGAAGAAGTCCAGGGTTGGAGGCAGCTGTCATTATCTTCCTTAAATATGGGGAAACTATGGCACAAAGACATGCAGAGATTCACCCAACATCTCTCAGCTGGTAAATCACAGAGCAGGGATTTGGACCCATGCACACAATTTCCAGCCACCACGCTTGATTCTCTAAGGGCTGTGGACTTTGTCCAGCTCCAGTAGGCTCTGGAGGGCCCTTGTGGCTGACCCAGTCTCCCCAAACCACTCCTGCCCTGCAGAGTGAAGTTACTCTTTAACTAGCTGCCAAGAGTAACCTCTGAAGGAGCAGCCCCAGGGGAAAGGTTTCCTCCGCAGCCTGGAGGGGCTGCCTCAGTATGCTGATCTGGGGAATGGCCAGAGGGGCTGAGGAGCCATTTGGGGCAACAGAGTGAGGTTCAGCAGGGTGACAGCCCTTCGAGCTAGTTTAGAGCACAGTCCCCGCCCCTTAGGCCTTATCACAGGCTCTGGAAGCACCGCCTTCTCACCATAGTCCGGCTTGGGCTGGACGGTGCGGATGCGCAGGTACTTGCGAAAGAGCGTCACAGATGGGTGCTCGTCCTCGGGACCCTTGCTGGTCATGGCGCTGCGAGTGGTGAGCTGGGAGCAAAGTGAATGGCTAACTACCCCTCTGCACGCAGCCCCTCCCCAAGCAGTTCCCCGGACGTCCCAGAGGAGAGGACGCCCTGTTTCGGGGCCCCCATTAACGGAACCCCCATTCCGTTTCAGGCACTGTGCTGCCCGCTTTCAGCATATTTCCTTATTTAATCCCCAAAAGAGCCCCATGAAGTCTGTACCTCTGTCAGGGAGTAGCTGAGCCAGGCTTGACCCCTGGCATTGACTACCCCCGCCCTCCTTCAAACATGCTTCCCAGTTGCCCGGCTTTCAAGCCGGGAGCCTCCATGCCTTTACTCCCCAGGGCTCCCCACCTCACTTTCTCCTGGTCTCGAGCCCGCGCTCGGCTCCCAGCGTCCGCCTGGACTGTGGCTGGAACTCCAGTGAGTCTCAGTGAGGCCTCAGGCTCAGGACCGCCCTGATCCTCCCACCACGTGGCCAGAGCCTAATCGCGGGGCGGAGACCGAAGACTGTGAGTAAGTAAGGGGCCGTCCCAATCCCTGCGGCCGCTTTGGTGCAGGCGTCCCGCCTCGGGCCTGGCCACCGCTGGGAGGCTCGGATCCCGGATCCCGCCCCTGAGCAGCTCAGCCACTGCCATTTCGCCGGCGAGCGGTGACCTCCGGGAAGGCCCCGCCCCGCCCGCAGGACACGCCCCCACGCGGGCCCCGCCCTCAGAGGGACCCCGTTTCGTCCAGCCTCCGGAAAGAGTCGGGTGCAGGGCTGCAAAGTCCGCCTGTTCCCCTGCCCCCTCCCGTGAGTGTGCTACCGCTTCGCTTTCCATGACTCAGCCCCTCAAGGAGGTCCTCGCTGACGGCCTCGCTGTGTAGTGAGGTTATTGGTTAACGTCTGTCCGCCCCACACCAGGAGCTCTGCTCTGGCGGCGGGCAGAGTGGGTGCTGGGACAACGAGCCGGGGTTGAAAGCTAAATGTATGAATGACAGCACGAGTGATGGTGTGAACATGCCCCTGTGTGGGCAAATCTAAGTGTGTATCAGTGGGTATGACTGTGTGTGCCACTCTGAGTGTGAGATGGTGGGTAGGTGTTACAGGATGTCATGGTGAGAGGACGTAATTGTGATGCTGAATGACAGTGTGAGAGGTGGGGAAACCATGCCAAACTCTCTGGCTCTTCTGCAACCCCCAGGGAGGGAGGCTAAACAGTGGCACAGGGGCCCATTAGTACTCCGCAGGCTGCACACAGGTGTAGACAGATGCCCACGTGTGCACCTGGCTGCCATTTGTACCCCCAGGAAGATCTGCCCTATGCTCCAGGGGCTGAGCTAGCTTGGGGAGGGGTGAGAGGTGAAGACTTCAACCTCTGGGCCAAAGAGGCAGGCTGGGAGGGGAGGAGAGGAGTCCATCCCAGCCCTCCTGCGGTTTCAGTCTTGGCCACTCACCCATAGATAACAAGGAGGCAGACAGGCTTGGTGGTTCACTGGCAATGCTGTGGTTTTTTTTTTCTTTTGTGACAGAGTCTCACTCTGTCACCTTGGGTAGAGTGCAGTGGGTAGAGTGCATCTTAGCTCACTGTAGCCTCAAACTCCTGGGCTCAAGTGATCTTCTTGCTCAGCCTCCCGAGTAGCTGGGACTATAGGCGCATACCATGATACCCAGCTAATTTTTCTATTTTTAGTAGAGACAGGGTCTCACTGTTGCTCAGGCTGTTCTCAGACTCCTGTCCTCAAGCAATCCTCCTGCCTCAGCCTCCCAGAGTGCTAGGATTAAAGGCGTGAGCCACAGCGTCCAGCCCGCAATGCTGTGTTAATTCTTTTTTTATTTCAGCACATTATGGGGGCACAAACGTTTAGGTTACGTTTATTGCCCTTGCCCCACCTGAGTCAGAGCTTCAAGTGTGTCCATCCCCCAGTTGTGTTAATTCTTAAACCTCATGTCCCACAGCCACCTCCACATATCCTGCTTCCTTTGGCCCCAGGTTCCTGACTCCAACTCAGCTGCCCAGACCCTGCATGTCCCAGCAATCCCCAATCCCAGTGGTCACGTAGCAGTAGTAATACATCCTTTTCCCAGCCTTGTGTGGCCAGGTGCTTCACTTATCCAAACTCATCCAATCCTACAACTACCCTCCAGATATTGCCATCATGCCCCTTTTACAGATGATGAAACTGAGGCACAATGGTGAGGGCAGACAGCTAGGAAGTGGTGCAGTCTTAGCCCATTCAGGCTGCTGGGGCACACTCTGCAGCTCTCAGCCCCAAAGCAGTTCCAGACTTGCCTCCCACTCCTGCCTCTCCCAAAGCATGCTAGGAAATGGCACCTGTCACACCCCAGGCAAGACAAATGCTTTTTTATTGTGTCTGTGAGATGAAATGAGAGGTCCTGGCTGGGTGTGACCCTCTGACCTCTGCCCTCCAATCCCAAAGGCTGCTTCCCTGGTAGTGGGAGGGTTGTGGTCCAGACCCTTCAAGCTCAGGCCAGGCCTGGGGCCTGGGTAGTGGGTTAGTTCAAGGCAAATGGTCAAGGAAGGCAAGGAGGACGAGGTGGAAGTCTTGTGGCTTGTGGAGGTAGCAGGCATGGCCTGCGTTGCGCAGCTTCACCACAGAGTGGTTGGGCAGGTGGCGGAGCTGCCGCAGAGACTCTCGAGCCAGGATGCGGTCCAGCTCTCCATACAGGATGAGGGTTGGGGTCTGCAAGGCAAGGCAAGGGGCTGTGACCCTGGGGCCTGATGAGGATCTGACCACCCCCAAACCACCTCCTTAGGAAGCTTTCCCCAAACACCCCACCTCTTCCATCTAAGATCAGGGATAAAGCCATGGCCCTCTAGGTAAGACTTGAGTCCTGAACCCCCATGACCCAAGCCAGGGACAGGGTGCCAGGACCCTTGAAGATCCTTCTCCCAGTACCTTCACGGCCCAGAATTGCTCCTGGGTGTAGTTCTGGGTGGAGGTGGGTGCAATGGGCACAAATCCATGTAGCTGGTGGTGGCCTCGCATCAGGAAAGGCAGGGCATAGTGGCCGCTCAGGGAGGGGCTCACCAGCACGGCATTCCGCACCTCCAGGTCCCGCAGCACCTGCTCCAGCAGCCCCGCCCGGCCTGCTTCTGTGTTTGCCTCCTTTGAAGGTGCTGAGTTCCCAAAGCCTGAGAACAGCAGCGGGCACCAGCTGAGGGGGGCTGCCAAGGGACCCAGGACCGCATGGCACATACTACCCCAAACTTCCTAGAAGCTACTTTTTGTAATAGGCCTGCTAGAGAAACATATCTTTCATTCATCATATTAGCAAAACCAAAAAGACTAAACATATAGTGTTGGGGAAGATATGGGGAAATGGGCACTTTCATACATGACTGATGGGAGAATGAATCGTATAGCCTTTTTGGAGGGTGAGGTAGTATCTGTCAAAATTTTAAAATGTGTATCCTTTGACCCATCAATTGTCCTCTATAGCTACCCTAGAAAAATTAGTGACCACATGCTCAAAGAAGCATGTCCAAACATGCTTCAGCTACATTATGTGAGCATTTCAACTGACACTGAAAACTCTAAGTCAGCCTACATATCCACCAGTAGATAAATGGATGGGTAAACCCTGGGCCTCCTTCCTGTGGCACACACTGAAGAGTTAACAACAGAGGGTGGTTTGCAGGGACTGGTGTGACCCATGCGACATGGTGTCCAGGGAGAAAACTGAGCTGCAGATGGATTAGCTGAGCAGGAAGAACAACAGTCACGTTTACAACCCCCACCAGATAAGCTGCATATTGTCTGTATCTGTGTGTATGAAAATGCCCAGATGAGGGTCTGGCACCCCCAAACTGCTTGGAGAGGGAGAGAAATGTGGTACCAGTCTCTGAAGTCTTCACTATTTTTTGATTTTTTTTTTCTTAATGACAGGAATGACAGCACAAATCATTTGTGTATTTAAAAACACAAAAAGCTACTTACTTTGTAATAAAAAGTACAGTGAACCCTCCCCCCCCCCCAAGCAAGACTGCTTGTGCAGTGAGTCACGTTTCTATTTGTTTTGTGATATACAACAATCTACACTGTGGTTTTCAAGGTAGAAAATAAAAATACAAACTTTTTTGTGGTGCCATCTTGTGTTGTGATCTGCCACTGCTTGTCCAGACATTGGAGTCCAGAAGCTCCCAGCCACACTTTAGGGCTTCCCTACCCCTCCAGTTCCCCCTTCTGGGGGAAGCTGCCGCCTTGTAGCTGCTGTATCCTGCTTCCCTAGACCCTGGGGTGGGGGTGCTCACCTGGAAGGTCAAGGGCCACGGCCCGGTAGCCCCTCTGCGACAGCAGCTGCAGGGTGCCCAGCTGCTCCCACGTGTGGGAGTTAAAGGCCTTTCCGTGGAGTAGCACCACCTCCACCCTGTGGGCACACAAGGGAATATATATACTGGGGCTGGGGGAAGCCACTGTTCTTTCTTCCTAGGCTTCTCCCACTGCCCTCCCAGTCCCTGAGCACCCTGAGTCAGGCTGGGGTCCCATACAGGAACTTCCCTTGGGCCTAGTCCCTTTACTAGACCATTAGGTCAGCACCCACCTGCATGGCTGATGGAGTGGGAGCACCTCGCGGTAAAAGATGGGGGAGTTGCCAGGGGTGAGACCAGCCAGGACTGTGACATTGGGGTCTCCCCAGAGCCAGGAAGTCTGCTCAGGGAGGCCGGGCAGCCCCACATACAGTAGTAGCATGAGCAGCAGACACAGGCCCAGCAGGGCTACTTGGGACCGGCTCATGGAGGTCTGTACCGCAGTCTGGAAGAGAAGAGGAGAAGGAAAAGAGGCTGGGATCCTTGGACCCTACCCAAAACCCCATCCAGAATCCCCTAGCAGCTCTTCCTAGAGATGCAGCCCTTGCCCATTCCCTTGCTCTGGGCAAAGGTCTGAGGGTCCACACTCAACTAGTCCACATGGCAGGGCATCAGATACCCTGCAGAGTTAGGAGGTGTCTCTGAGGTATCCCCTGGCACACAGCACGCTCAGTGACCACCATCATCACTGTGGCAGCAAAACCACTTCCGATCATCAAGTGATAGCAGGCCCTGGGCTTGGTTCTTCACATACTAAGGCTCAAAGATCCACAAAGAACACTGGGGAGCAGATGTAACTATAGGTCTCTTACAGATGAGGAAATGGAGGCTCAGAAAGGTAGCAAGTGGGGGAGCTGGGATTTGAACCTGGAGTTGAGCTCCTAACCACCAGGCTACACTCGGCTTGCCAAGGAGGAAAGGGCTGGGAGGCGATAGATGAACTGGAGCCTTGCTGGTGGATAGAGTGGTGAGGACCATCAACTGGACCTCCCACTCAGGGCAGGTTTGGAAATGGTTTTTATCTTGCTACATATAACACTGCTAAAATCAGAAAGTGTTTTATAATCACATTATATCTAATGGTCTACCCCAGCTGTATTAAGAGGCTAACAGAGAAGGTCCATGATGGACGAAATGCTGAGGCACGAACGGGGGGCACAGGGAGGAGCACGGTGTACCTAGAAATGGAAAGGCAGCACAGGGCTGGAGAGAGGAACGTCACCTCCCTGTTCCCATGTCTCACACACAAACAGCTTCATGCCAAATGACCTGCTTCACGGACTCTTCAAGTCAGGGGCCTTTGCCAGCCCAGAGAACAGACCTCAGGACCCAATACCCAAACAAGGCAGGTAGCCCTAGCTTTTGAGATTGCCACTTCCTGACTGTGTGTTTCAGTTTGTCAGTAAAATGGGATAACCTTGGGGCTGCCCTCCCAAGCCTCCTGTGGGATTTAAATAATACAATGGGCTTGACACGGGGCTGTCCCTGTCATTTCTGGGGCCTAGGATGAGCATGCCTGCCCCATTCCAGGATTCCAGTAAACACATCTTTACTGAGCACCAACTGGGTGCCAGGCTGAGCTAGGAGCTGGGGGGGGACCTGTCTTGGGCCCCACCCACCTCTCCAGGACGTTTTGGGGATGTTTCCCCAGCCTCCCACCCCCAGGCTCTGGGGTCAGGTGGTGCAGGTTGGCCCCAGTGGCATCCCGTCTGGTGCTTTTGGAAAAGCAGGAACCTGGCAAAGGAAGAGCGCACTCCTTGTTTCTTCCAGAACACAGCCTCCCACACACACCTCCAACTGGGTGTTACTCCAGGCTCCCACCAGGTGGAGCATCCCCATGGGACCTTTTCTTTCCGTCCGCCAGGGTGCCCCCGTGCCTCTCCTGGGATGGAGGCACAGGGCTTCAGCCATTGCCTTGACAACCTATGGTGCCCACAAGACTACACAATAGTAACAGGACTGCAGCCTGGGGCTCAATCTGCTCTACAGATGGTGGGGCTGAGGTAAACTGCACCCACATTAGGTCACTGGAATACACATTGACAATGACACAGTGTATACACTTGCACACAGGTGACAAGTCTTGCCCCCATATGCTTTACTTTTGCACAAGCTATTCCCTGCATATACATGCAGCCTCCTTGCACACGCATTGGCCCATGCGCAACCAATCCCTTGTAATAATACCCTCTAAATCACGCACACAGTCAGGCATCAGGAAGGCAGAGTGATGGAGGCACACACGTTTCAAAACCATACACAGGTCAGGTATGTAATCCAGTTCGCCTGTGATCCTAGCACTCTGGGAGGCCGAGGCGGGAGGATCACTCAACGTCAGGAGTTCGAAACCAGCCTGAGCAAGAGTGAGACCCCGTTTCTACTAAAAATAGAAAGAAATTAATTGGCCAACTAAAAATATGTAGAAAAAATTAGCCGGGCATGGTGGCGAGTGCCTGTAGTCCCAGCTACTCGGGAGGCTGAGGCAGGAGGATCGCTTGAGCCCAGGAGTTTGAGGTTGCTGTGAGCTAGGCTGACGCCACAGCACGCTAGCCCGGGCAACAGAACCAGCCTCTGTCTCAAAAAAACAAAACAAAACAAACAAAAAAACCGAAAACCCACGACCACATACAGATTCTCATAAATACTCAAGCACACAGTCATATGACCCTAAAACTACACACACAAACCAGACCTACGCACACACAGGCAGACGGACACACACACACGAACCCTCAGAAACGTACACACAGACATACACACAGGTCCATATACCCTCAAAGTCACATGCTCGCAGAAATACAGTAGACAAACGCGGACACAAGCAGGCTGACAGACGGAGGAACACACCCCCAGTATACGCGCGCAGAAACACACGCTGACAGACACCACGCAGACACACAGGCGGATACTCCCAGACCTCCAGAACACACGCAGACACGTGCGCGCGCATACACACAACACGCCAACATGCGCACAAGACACGCACTCTCGCCGCCCCCGCGCCCGCGTCTTCCGCAGGACTCTGCCCTAGGGCACCGGGGCAAAGGGCGGGGCAAAGATAACCGGCCCTTGGGCAGCCTGCCCACCTCCCTCACCGGGGACACTCACCGGGCCGAGCTGGCGGGCCCCGCCCACGCGGAACCAGCAGCCGAACAGCACCCCGACCATGGCGCGGCCTTCGCCGCTCGGGCGGCCGCTCCCGCGCTCTGCGGCGGGGAGCGCGGCCACGGAGGCGCGCATGCGCAATCCGCAGCCGCGGGCCTGGCGCCCTGTTACCGAGCAGGCCCAGCGGAAGGGGTACGGGGGTCGGCGCCCCGGAGCTCTGAGGCCCGTTCAGATTTTCCACGTTGCTTTTGGCCTGAGGGATGGTGGAGAGCCACCTGACTTCTTCCCCCTAGAACATCTTAACCCTCACTCAGCTCTCTGGTCCATACAGGAGTCAAGGATGAGATCCACAGCATAGGGTTGTCATAAGTACATACTTAAGGACCGGTCAAGCCGAGAACAGTGTGGGGCAGAGGCCTCCTTGTGTGAATGCCTGATACTGTTATGCAGCAGCTCCAGGTCTCAGCCCAACCACTTCCCTGCACACACACACACGGTGGTCGGGGGGGACCGCTGGGCTCCTTCACGTGTACTCACGGTACCTATCCTGGGTGGCGGTATGTGGCCAACGTCTGGTCTGTCCCAGGCTCAGAGCTCTGCGCGGCGACCAGCCCAGCAGAGGGAGGCTGTACGGAGCACGTCGGGTTTACTTCTTTTTGGTACCCTGCAGAGGTTGGCAACACCCAGCTCACTTTACAGGCAGGAAACATACTCGGAGGCGTTGAGAAAACGATCAAGGCCACCTGGCTGGACACTGGCGGAGCCTTGCATCCAAACCTGTCAGACCTCAGCTCCGTGCCAGGCGCACAGCTCTCTGCCAGCCAGACAACTCTGGCCCTGGGCAGTTCTGGCTGGGCATGAGGAGGATGGGGGGAGGAAAGGAGCAGCAGGGATGCGATCCCGAAGGATCCCTCCTCCTCAAGCTGCGCCATGTCCATGTGGAGCAGGCCGTTGGCGGTTTCAGGACCGCACGGGGATCGTGGGGCCGAGGGCTTGGGGAAACTGAGGCCACAGTGAGAACAAGGAGAGGGTTCAACGGCGCCGAGGGAGTCGGCGGCAGCTCGTGGCCGCAAGAGGGCGCCCGAGAGCACGGCCCAGACCCCGCTCCCGGGCTGGCCCGTTCGTTCCCTGCTTCTCTACTTCCCTGCCGGCGCCCATCCGCCACCAGTCTCCGGTCTGCGCGTGTCCACGCAGCCCTCCAGGTACCCGCCCTGCGCTCTCGACTCTCTCTCTTCCTCTCTCCAGTCAAAATCCACCCCCACCTACCCAAATCTTCCCATCTCGGATCCCCTGGTCCTCTCCTTCGGGGCTGCCCCCACTCCCTCCCCGTGCCCCCTTTCAGACCTGGCGAGCCCTGGTTGGCGGAGGGGACAGAGCGAGCTGTGGCGGCGCCCGTGACTGCGGCGTCAACGCGCTGGGCCCCGGCGGGCAGTGCGCTGAGCACCCCGCGTCCCTGGCGGGCCACAACTCCAAAGCCCTTTCCCCACTGGGCACTTTGGTTTCCGCCTCTGGAAAATGGGCTTTTTACCCCAACTTGGGCTCCCTCCGGCCTAAGGGGCCAACGCACAATGGTGCGTTGGGGAGGATGAGGTCGATAAGCGAAACAGTCAGGTACTTACCGTTGATTGAGCACTTACTATGTGCTAGGCACGCACATGCGTGGCCTCATTAATCTTATGAACCGCCTGGAGCTAGTACTGTTGAATTATCCCCATTTGTAGGGAAGGATAGTAATGATGAGAGCAGTCAATAATCATAATGGGAGCCCCACGTTTTGAGTTCTTACCCTCAGCAGGCACCCCACTGTTTTTTTTAAACTCTTAATTCAATTCCTAATTCTTTTCTTTTTTTTTTTCTTTTTGAGACAGAGCCTCACTCTGTTGCCTGGGCTAGAATGCGGTGGCTTCAGCCTAGCTCACAGCAACCTTAAACTCCTGGGCTCAAGCGATCCTCCTGCCTCAGCCTCCGAGTAGCTGGGACTGCAGGCATGTGCCACCATGCCTGGCAAATTTTTGCTATGTATTTTTAGTTGGCCAATTAATTTCTTCTATTTTTAGTAGAGACGGGGTCTCACTCTTGCTCAGGCTGGTTTCGAACTTCTGACCTTGAGCAATCCACCCACCTCAGCCTCCCAGAGTGCTAGGATTACAGGCGTGAGCCACTGCGCCTGGCCAAAATTCCAATTCTTGAGGTAGGCTTTATTGTTCCCATATTGCAGATGGAGGAGCTGAGGCCCAAGGTTACACAATCAAGTGGCAGGGGCAGAAATAACACCTATGTCTTCCTGACCCCAAAGCATGTTCCTAGAGTTCTGGGAGCTTCCTGGAGGCCTCCTTGCTGCTCCCCACTCCCCTCTCTGTGGCAGCCTCCCTGCTCCACCTGGGCAGTGTGTTCTGTGGCCCCTTATCAGCCTGGCTTTGAACCACAGGCACTTGACCAGCATGGCAGCAGCAGGTATGGCGGCAGGCGTGGAGCAGAGCGAGGGCACCTTCCAGGTACAGGGCCAGAGCCTCTTCTTCCGAGAGGCACGGCCGGGCAGTGGGCAGGTCCGCTTCTCTGTGCTGCTGTTGCATGGTATCCGCTTCTCCTCCGAGACCTGGCAGAACCTGGGTACGCTGCACAGGCTGGCCCAGGCTGGCTACCGGGCTGTGGCCATTGACCTACCAGGTACTTCAGGGGCAGGCTTCTGGGCAGGGGTTGGGGAGGCCTCATTGGGGAGCCAGGGTTGGGGCCCTGGCAGGACTGGGAGGACACAGCCAGGCTGGGCTGGGAGTTTGAGAGTTCATTACACACTGCAAGGACCTTTGAGCTTGTCCAGTCTTGACCCAGATATGGTCTGGACACTGCCCAGCTGCTCTTCACTGTTACCAGGCAGTGTCCCAGTGTCTTCAAGCCTCAACTGCAATGGGAGGTAACCGCACTCACGTTTGGGGCAGGCTCTAGTGAGAATGGATTGAGATTATCCACATGAGTGTAAGTAGCTAGTACCTGATACATAGTAATTGGTGTTCAGCCAGTTGGAAGTAAAATACTTTCACTGACCTATAACCACAGGCTGTTGGAGCCCTGAGTAGTGAGACCTGAGTCTCCAGGGGGCTTGAGGGGCAGGGCCTGGTGGGTGGCCAGGCCCCCAGTTGTGATCCCATATGCAAAGCCCTGAGCTAGGCTCTGGGGGTTGTGGGGGCAGCCCCCAGACTGCTTGTTATAACCTGGACTGCCAGGTCCCAGCTCTTGGTGGAAGGGGCTGCATGGTTGATCTGACCCTCTCACTAGCCAGGGCTGGTGTGGGTTCAGGGCCCAAGGGCAGGCCTCCAGCCTGGACAGGACTGGTTACAACAGTGGGCTGGGCTGAGCTTTAGGGCAAAGGTCTTGAGCTAATCTTGTTGGCGAAGGTGGGGATGGACTGACTGAAGTTGGTGGGGTATGAGTGCAGAACCAGCCCCCCAGCCACTGTCCTTGAGGAACCCACCCTGTGCCAATCCAGGGCCAGGTGACTTTTAAGCAGTTAATTTTCACAATAGTCTTAACTGGCAGATACTTTTGTTATCCCCTTTTAACAGATGGGGAAACTGAGTAGCTGAGAGAGAGCTGAGGGGGACTTACCCAAGGTCACATAGACAGTAAATGGATAACTGGGACTTGGATCCAACCCTGTTGGACTCCAGAGCCTGATTCTTTCCAGGACATTGTTACTTCTGGGAGAGATAGGCACAAACATGAAGAGAAATGCCTCATGCTTGCCACGATGTGCTAGATCGAGGCTTCTGTAGGAATAAACTTGGGCACACTGGGTGTTAACAGGAACCTGGGCACAGAGAGATTGACCTAGGAAGGCTTCCTGGAGGAAGGGATCTTCTCTCCTTTGTTTTCCCATTCACTGCCCTGGTCTTGTCTCTCCCACACCTGAATCCCTGCAGGTCTGGGGCGCTCCAAGGAAGCAACAGCCCCTGCCCCTATGATGGAGCTGGTCCCTGGCAGCTTCCTGGCAGCTGTTGTAGATGCCTTGGAGCTGGGCCCCCCGGTTGTGATTAGTCCATCGTTGAGTGGCATGTACTCCCTGCCCTTCCTCATCGCCCCTGGCTCCCAGCTCCGAGGCTATGTGCCAGTGGCCCCCATCTGCACTGACAAAATCAATGCTGCTGACTATGCCAGTGTGAAGGTACTCCTATGTGGGAAGCTGAGATGCCCCAAGGAAGGATCTGTCCCTGGGCTTTTCTCATATGGGGGCTGGGTAACCAAGGGTGTCTTCTGGGAGGAGATCACCATCAAGCTCCTCCCTGTTTTGTTTACTTAGCAGATTACTGTGCCAAGCCCTGTGCTAAACTGTGTGCTGGGACAGACACCAATCCATGCGCCCACCCATTGGGCCAGCTTGTCTCTCCTCCTAATTTGGGGTGGCCCAAGGGAGAGACTGAATTGGTGGGGAGAGCTGGAGCTGGCCTCCAGGAGGATGGGGCCAGTGTGGCCAGTTCCTATTGACTCGGTGCTCCTTTCCTTTCTCTCAGACTCCAACTCTGATTGTATATGGAGACCAGGATCCCATGGGTCAAACCAGCTTTGAACACCTGAAGCAGCTGCCCAACCACCGAGTGCTGATCATGAAGGGGGCGGGGCACCCCTGTTACCTGGACAAACCTGAGGAGTGGCATACAGGGCTGCTGGACTTCCTGCAGGGGCTAGCATGAGGCCCTGCACTGCTGATGGGGGTGGGCTGCCTGCCTGCTTTGAGGTCTCTCACTCTCTCCCCTCCATGGGCTCTGGCTCGTCATGCACATGCAACAGGTGTGTCTGTCTACATGTCTTTCTGGGTTCTTTTGGGTCTGTCTTTACTGCTTCTTTCTCTTGCAGTGATGGACTGATGAGCTAAAATCAGGAAGAAAAACTCAGGAATCAAGGGATGCATAATCTGGTGGAGGGTAATCCTTCTGTGCTAGGCTTGTTGGGCTTTCACTCCTTCCTCTGCTCCCCCCTCCTCCTCCTTCAACCATCCTACAGGTCAGTCACCCCCCAACACACACTTCCCCACCTCTTTTAGGCCACAGATAGATACCTGCCCACATGCATGCTTACACTTTTAGATGCTATCTGTGTTCCCAAACATGACCCTTCACTTGGGAGCAACTGCATAGGTACATGTAACTCTCATGTGCAGTTGTGCATCGCACGCACATACACACATGCCTCCGCACAAACACTGGCACAGGTACACGTGCACTTCTAACCATGCAGCACCTCACTGGCTGGGAAAGTGGGGACCCCATGGGCCAGCCCTTGCAGGAGAACCTTTTGCCAGGCTTAGGGTGTGGCTAGCCCTGGATTCTACTCAGGTTGCAGCTGGGCCCAGCCCAGAAATGCAGCCCAGAAAGGAAGGGCCACCTCTCTGCCTCAGTTCTTTCTTTTCTCCTTCTTTGAACTCCTGACCTTGAGAGATCTTCCCGCTCCGGCCTCCCAGATTCCCCTTACTTATGGATGCTCCACACCTCCCCGGGTTATCAAGCCTGGATCTTCTCAGCCAAGCTTGTTTTCTGCTGTGAGGTTTGGGGGTGGGGGGTGGGGAGACTGAGAGTGGAGGTCGGTGAAATAAAGTGATGCAATTAGACCTCACAGGCTCTTGCTGTTTCCAGAGCGCCGCCCCTCCTCTACCCCTTGGGACCAACACTGTGAGCCCCTCCCCCACCCTGGTGGGACCAGATGGTCCCCCTGCCCTTTGTCCACAGGCCAGATGGAAAGGAAGGGAGATTGGATTCCCCTCCCCACCCACACACACCCAGGTGCCAAGACACTCAGTTGTTGGGGGAGGTGGAGGTCAGTGAGACCAGGCTGAGCCGATTACAGACGGGGGAATATTTGCTCCCCAGGGGCCCCCCCCAGGGGACTTGGGAACAGCTCAGCTCCTCCCCCCACTCATCCCTTCCCTAGTAAGGGACTCTAGGGCGCCCATCCCTTGCAACCTGAACCCAAAAAGGAATTCTGGCGGTAGATTTGGGGGAATCGCGGGGCGGGGTGCACCAGGGCCACACGGCTCTCAGGCCCCTCCTCCAGCTGGTCGGGTAACCTGTCCTACGCGGACAAGGGCCGGGCAGCGCGGAGCTGTGGGCGGCTGAGGGGCACGGGTCTGGGTGGGCCAGAGCCCGAGCGGTGGATGGCGTAGGAGCGAGGAGAGCGGGGAGCTGGGCGGGGCGGAGGGTCGAAGCCAGAGCTCCGAGGGACCCGGGCCGGGAGCGAGGCGGGGCCGGGCGGCGCTGGGGCGAGGCCGGGATGGGGGTGCAGGGGGCTCGGCAGAGGCCCTGGGCTGGCGGCCCGGGCCGGAAGGACTGGCCTGGCCGGAGGGGAGCTGCGCGGGGCGGAGCGTGGCTGGGGCCCGCGCTTCAGGCCGGACGCCCCTGCCCCCCACTCCCGGGGGCTCTGGGAGCTGCAGGAGAAGGGTCTCCCGAGCCCGCCCGGAAGCGGCCGCCGCTCGGGGCGCACCGCTGCGCGCGGGGCGGGGCGGGTGGCTGCGGCACTGGGGCGGCTGGGGCGGGCCCGCCGCGCTGTAATCGGATCCGGGGAGGGGGCGGGGAGGGGCCGGGCCGGGCGGGCCGGGGGGTGGGGGGGGCGCGGAGCCGGGCTTCGGGCCGGCCGGGCTCCGCGCCTGTCAAACCCCTCATTGTTCGCAGCTGATGTCACTCGCAGTTGTGAGCGGCCGCCTCTCCCAGGGACAATGTGGGACTGAGCGGCCCAGCCGCTGTGCCGCCGCCGCCGCCGCCGCAGGACAGCCCCAGCGAGGTAGGGCGCGGGCCGGGCGGGGTACGGCGGGCCGCGAAGTTTGGGGGTTCGCCTGGGGGTGGAGAGCCCGCGCCCAGATCCACGGGCTGGGATCCCGGGTTTAGGGGACTGGGAGACTGCGAGGAACATGTTCCCTGTCCTGTACGGCCGGGGCCTGCACAGGTGGGGGGCGCTGGTCTGCCAGAGGCGCCCCCAGCACCTGGGAGGGGCTTCCAGGACGTTAGATCCCAGATTTGAGGCCCCCATCCCACTCACTGTTTTGTGTTTTGGGCCTGCTCTTTTCTCGACCTCTTGCCCTGGTTCTGGTTCTGCTCCTTCTCTGCCCTCATCTGCCATTCCCCTGCAGCTCCTGGTTGGGCACACACCCCTTCCCATTCTCTGCAGTCGTTGGGGGAGCCAGACACAGACCTCCAGGCCATGGGTGTATGGAAATGACAGTAGGGGGCTCAGAGTGGTACCTCTTGCCCTGTGGCCCTTCAACCCTTCAGCTCTGACCTAGCTTTTGCCAGGAGTCCTGGGGGCTGGAATCGGGGTGAGGGGCTCTGCTACTCACTTCAACGCAGCCCTCATGCCTGCCTGGCCGGGAGAGGGAGGTGCTGGCCTCCTACTCCACTATCCCTGGCCCGCCATCTTGAGACCTGTGGCACCCAGTGCTCCGCCCGGCCCCAGCACCCAGGGGAGTGGTCTTCAAGGTGATGTACCCATTGCCAGTTGCTTTCCTCCTCCCAGAATGTGGGGCTCTGGGTTCCCACCAAGCCCAGGATGATCACCTTCATGCTGGACCAATAGGGCATGTGTCCCAGGGCCCCTCCTTCCCCCACAAAGAGCTCTTAGACACCATGGACTCCCTAGGAGCTGAGCTCCAGCCCCACTGTTCCCTGGGATCAACATCATTGCCTCAGGTCCAGCACCTAGGACCCTATTCTTTCCTCATTTGAAAATCCCCTAGCCCTTCCAGGTCCTGGAGCCCCTTCAACCTCCAAGGTGCCCCCATCCCAACCCCCACCTCCAGCCCTTCATCAGCATGCAAGCTCAGGCTGCCCAAACACAAGGGGATTGTTCTCCTTGCATGCTCAGGGTGGGGGGCTGGGAGCAGGCGGCCCACACACCCTGGCAGGCCCAGGCCACTGGGAGGCTGGCTTGCCCCACCCTGTGTCCCCAGACAGCTCTATCCAGCCTCCCTACTCCCATCACTGCCCCCCTTCCAGCCTGTGTCACCATCACCGAGTGGCGCTGACCCCTTGGGGAAAGAGATCTAAGCTTCACAGGTAGACCCCTGGATTTTTCCAGCTCTGCCACTTGCCTCCCCTGTAGCCTTACAGTCTCTTTCCTCTCTGGGCCTCAGATTCCTCTCTTTATTGGTGAGGCCCTTCCAGCTGTGACAGGCTGAGCCTGACTTGACTCTGAAACCTACCCCACCCCCAGCTCTTTTAGCCCCTCTTCCCCATGGGGACACCCACTCTGGCCCCCCAGAAATCCCAAAGCACAACCCAAATCCACCACCCCAGTGACGTGCCTGGAGAGCCCCTAGACCTGGAAAAACAGTGGGAGCAGGGGCTGGGGATGCTGTGGAAGGAATTAGGAATCCGGTCTAGGCAGTTTCTGGCTCTGCCCGTGTGGCTAGTTCCTCACGCTCCGAGTCTTCTTACCCTACCCTCATTACTCCTCTGGGACCCTGAGCCCCATCTTCAGTCCCAAATGCCACCAGGCTCTGTGAGCCCTAACTCTTCTCCCTGCACACTGAGCCTGGTCCTGTCTCAAATTTCCTATCTTTCTGGAGCTCTGTGTTTAGTGGAAGACAGGCCCAGGAAGGCCAACTGGGACTCCTTTAAGTTGCTGTCATGTCTCTGGGGTACACAGAGGCCTGAGTGGTTATATCTGACTTGGAAGGTTGGGGAGGGCTCCACAGAGGAGGAGGTGGCTTTTGAGAAGGATTTTGACAGAGAGTGGGGAGGATGGGTATTTTGAGCTGGTATCAGCCTGGGCAAAGGCCCAGAGGCCTGGAGGTGCAAGGCGTGTTCTGCAGCCTGGCGTGTGTGGAGGATGGGGTGGAGATGAGACAGGAGAAGTTGGCAGGGGCCAGATCCTGAAGGGCCTTGATTGCCTGTCTGTGGATATCAGGCTTTATTCCTTGGGCACTGGGGAGCCATGGGTGGCGGTTGAGCAGCAGTGTAAGCATACAGTGTTTAGCATGCAGAATAGAAGCTAGAGACCTTTCTCAATTAGGTGAGATGGTGAGGGGAGGCTGTGGTCTTTCACCTGGATCCCAGTCTGGGCCTGGGCCTGCCTTGGTTTCCCTTGACTATGAAGACTCTTGGGGACCTGCCTAACGATGCTGTAAGGAGGCTGTAGCATTTCTGGCACCTGCCAGCTTGTCAGAGCTTACCCTCCTGCCTGGCATTTTGTCTATGAAACAGACCTGAATCAAGAAACTACAGGCTGGAGTTTGTGGACCCCAGGATGTGTCCCTGCAGGCTTCTCCTTCCCCTCCCCCACAACCGGGTGTGATTGGCCTTCCTGGGAGGCTGGAAGGCTAAGAGGCTGGGCACATGGGTCTGAGGATGCTGGGCGTTCTAGTGCAGGCTTGCATAAGCAGGAAGGGTGAGCATCTCCAGAGAATGGGCAGGGGAGTCGTCAGCAGCCCTCAATGCTGATCCCCCTGCCCAGGCCCAGTGCCCACCCAACCCCTCGCTTGATGCTCTGAGCCATTCCCTAGCATCACTGGGTGTGGCTAGCATGGCTGCTGTGGGAGTGGGAAAAGGAGAGGCAGCTGCTAGGTTGGGAGCTGGGGGTCCTGGGGGATAAGAGATACGGAATGAAGCTGTAGACCCCCTGCCCCTCCCCAGCCCAGGTGGGTCCACAGGCCCTAGCTGGTCCAGACACTGGCCAGCAGAGCCAAGGGAATCCCCCAAGGGGCGGGCCAGTCTACTTGAGTCGCCTGGCCCCAGGAGCACTCCTCTCGCCTGGATTGTTCTTGCTCCAGAACAAAGCCAGGGTGGACACTTGATCCCTGCATATGGGGGGAGCTGGCTAAGCCCCCAGCCCTTTGATTGGGCAGCTGTCATGGGAGAGAGACAGCTGGGGGGGAGGGGCAGGAAGGGGGCAGCCGCCATCGCTTACGCAGCTGTCACCCCCCCTCCCACCCCCTCTAGCCTGAGTGGCAGAAAGCCAGGGACAGAAGGAGTGGGCACCAGGTCTGGGGAGGGGGCCCAGGAGCAGGAGGGAACGCCCGAGGTCAAAGGCCTGGTCTGAGCTTGGTATGTTCTGCCAGGGAGCCCTGCTGACCAGAGCGGGCTGGGCACCCTCGGAGGTGAGCTGGAGGTCAGTGTGGCATGATGTGTGGCTGCCACGTGGGTGGCCCGGCAGAGACCCAGGGCCCACCAGACTGGAGAAGCAAATAACTCCCTGGAGCCCTGATGAGGGCAGGGGGAGACAGTAATGCCTATGGGGCTGCTTGTTCTTCGGGCCCTAGGAGAATAATTTGGAAGATGTGGATCAGGACCCTTTGTTCTCTCCTAAAGATAGGAAACTGCTTGAGGGTCTCTCAGAACAGGAAGGGCAGAGAGAGACCAGCAACTCTCCCCTGACCCTTACCCCCAGACATACAAAGTACAGGTAGGTAAACCTAGGTCCAGGTCAGGTGAAGGCCTGGCCAAGGTCACCCACTGGACTTGGGGCAGTGGGTCTCTGCTACAGACCCAGGCATTGTTTTCATGGCAGAAACTGTAGTTCTGGCCATGTTCCAGCCCTCCTGGCCCATTTTTTTCCTGGAGCCACAAGAGGTGATCATAGCATGAGGACAATATCAGGTTTCCCATTGGTTACCACCCTAAAGGGGTTCTTGAGCCCCAGAAAATTGCAGCTTAAAATTGAGGCTCTGGACATGTTGTTAGTCCTTTCCAAAGAGGACCGTGACTACTGACCAGGCAGGGGTCTCAGAGACTACTACAGCCCTGTCCTCACCGCAGAAGGGCCCATCCCCTGTTAGGAAGAGGACTAACAGACCCAGACAGGAGCAGCCTGAAAGGGCAGGCAGATGAGGCCTGGGACAGCCCTGCACTAGCTGGCAGGACCCTGCTACTCCCACCATGCCCCACCTCTCTGTGACCTTGGGCAGGTGACTGACCCTCTCCAGGCATCAGGTTCCTCTTCTGTGCGGTGAATTCACCTGCTCAGCTAACCAGTATGTTCTGAGCACCTTCTCTGGCCTGGCTCTGAACTGAGCACTGAGGACATAAGAAGGCAGTCTTGGCTCCCACTCTATGGGGTTCCTGGGCTTGGCTGTCCAGAGAGACAGAAACCAAGCACGTCATCACAAGTGCTTTGATGGGGGAAGTGCAGGCAGCTGGGGGAATGTCTAGCAAGGGCAGCCAGCATGAGGCCGGCCAGGTTGCTCAGAGAGCACAGGCCCCGCATCCACTGCTGATCTCCAACCTCTGGAGAGCCTACGGCAGAACTCAAATGGAAGGAGGAGCAGGTGCCAGGGGAGGTGCTCAGGGGACCAGAGTTGTCACCCCCATTGGATAGATGAGGGAATGGAGACTTCATGCCATACAGTGGCTTGCTCAGCCTCCCGAGAAAGAGCCAGACTGGGAGCCCCCTTCCCACTCCATGTTCAAGCTCTGGCTAGCATGGGGTGTTCAGAAGAGAGCATTAGACAAAGCTCCATGCCTTTGACCGTCATGTCAGGATGGGTCAGGGGCCGAGAAGGAAGGTGCCCAGAGGCCTCCCGAGTGCTCTAAGCCCAGCACACTCATCTTTTGCCCCCACACCCTCCCACGCAGAAGGAATTTGCAGGGTTAGGGCTTGGTCTTGGCCCACACTTGGCACCAGTTGGTCCCACTCCCTCTTTTCTTCCTCGGGTTCTGGTCCCCCAATGAGCTCCCCATCAAGGCTGAACCATGGCAGGAGGCAGCCGCTGAAGGAGAGGGATTTCCAAGCAGGATTAAGGTTCAGGATTAAGTCAGGGCATGAAAAGGGGTTGGGTGGGGAGGGCTGGCGGCTGAGCTAATCCCAGCCGCTAATCTCAGGCTCCGCCTTCCTCCATCAGTTAATGGCCTTGACATTCCCGCAGCCCAATCCCTTTCTTACCCATCACCCAGGTCTAGGGAGAGGTGTTCCCTCCATTTTATGAGTGAGGAAATTAGATTCAGAATCCCAGTGACTTGTTTCTGGTACAGTAGAAAGTGTTCCAGGCTGGGAATGTGGCCAACCTGGACACTTCTTACCTCCTGTTCCTAGGGCCATTCTCGGCACGTAGGAGAGAGACTGGAAACCCCTGTGCAGACTGCTGGTCCCCTGAGACACCCCATCCCCTGTCCCGCAGCCCAGTACTGAATGAATCCTGCCCAGAGCTGTCTGCAGGGGTCCTCTGCTCTAGTGACCTCTAGTAGATGGGGCCTCTGGTGGAGGAGCTCCCAATATCCCCCTCAAGTCTTTGCCAGGCTGGGAGAAGGCAGGGGGCAAGAGGGCCCCTCCTAAAGCCTTATCATTTTTGAGGCCACCCTCCCTACAAGACCTCCCATGGCTGCTCCAACTTCCTCTCCAGCTCCTCATCTATACTGTAACCAGTGGGTGCTCTGGACCCTGGACTTGACCTCCTCTTGGTTGGAGTAATCTTTCACCTTTAACTCTACCTTCAAGGCCCTATCCACAGAAGTCCCCTCTCCCAAGAGGTTAGGGAGGAGGTTCTCCTCTGTGGGCTCTCATGGTCTTTCTAGTTAATTTTTTCTTTTAATGTACCAATAGGGAAGAATACTCACGGGGCCTAGGTACCTACCATGTAGTGCTTATCTCACTTTAATTCTTATAAGTCTTTGGGGGTAGGAATTGGTATCCCCTTTTACAGATGGAGAAACTGAGGCTTGGAAGGATTACATGACCTGTCCAGGGTTATACAGCTAGTGAGACAAACACAGGCACATTGGCCAGAGGGACATTGAGAGTTTGAGGTCCATGCAGTTTCCCTTCTCTGGGAGTTTGGCTAGCCTGGCTCTGGGGTCCCCACATAAGGATAGAGGCAGAATGAACTGGGCTTCTCTCTAACCCCTATTTCACTGCCTCTGCCAGAGCCAGTCAGGCCACAGTGTGGACACACTCCCAGGTCCCTGTGGCCCCAGCCCCGCCTGACAGGATGAGTGGCTCAGATGCGGGGCTGGAGGAGGAACCAGAGCTCAGCATCACCCTCACGCTGCGGATGCTGATGCATGGGAAGGTGAGTGGGTAGGAGGGCGTGGAGGGCAAGGCAAGGCTGGGACAGTATGAGTATGACCTCAGGTGTCCTGTCTTCTGTGCAGCCCCTGCCTGGGTGGGGGGCGAGGCCTGGGGCACTGGGGCACTGCCTTCCTGCCCCAGTGCCCATCTGACCACTCTCATCTTGTTTGCAGGAGGTGGGCAGCATAATCGGGAAGGTAGGTGCCGGTTCTGCCCTGTACATCCCCCTCCACCTGAGGCCTAGGCCAGGGAAGGAGGTGATGGCCGCTCCAGTTAAGAGTGATTCTGTTTTGTCTTCTGCAGAAGGGTGAGACCGTAAAGCGAATCCGGGAGCAGGTGAGGATGGAGTGTGGGGGAGGAGCCCAGGGCACCTGATGTGGAGGGGAGATCCCTGCCCCACCTTCTCCCTGAATCCCTCCATCTGGGCTGACCAGTGAGTGCCCCAGAGGGTGGTGGTTTCGAGACTTGGCTGGGGCCTGGTGAGTGGGGCAGGCAGACAGGTTCCTGGTGAGGGAGCGGGGAAGTTGCCCCACTGCCCAGCCCTCATTCTGTACCTGCAGAGCAGTGCCCGGATCACCATCTCCGAGGGCTCCTGCCCTGAGCGTATCACCACCATCACTGGGTCTACAGCAGCCGTCTTCCATGCGGTCTCCATGATCGCTTTCAAGCTGGATGAGGTCTGTGGCTGGCCAAGGTGGGAGACCTGGGGTGGTTCCCTGGGAGGAACATGACTCCAACTCCAGATTGTGGCTGTGGGAGGAGGGGAGGACAAGCCTAGGGCAGTGTTTCCTTGGGCTGAGACTGGGGAAGGGCACCCTACTCATCCCTCAGTAGGAAGGTGCTTGAGGAGGGGTGGGCTGTAGCAGGGGTGTGCACAGCCAACCCACCGTCCCCCTGCCCCAGGACCTTTGTGCCGCTCCTGCAAATGGTGGGAGTGTCTCCAGGCCTCCAGTGACCCTGCGCCTTGTCATCCCTGCCAGCCAGTGTGGCTCACTGATTGGGAAGGCTGGCACCAAGATCAAGGAGATCAGAGAGGTGAGGGGAGAGGGATACCACCCAGAGGGAGCCACACCCTCCAGCAGTGAGAGGGGAGCTGGACTTATGGCTTTCTACCCCCTGGGAAGCTCTTAACTTGGGTAGCTCTTCTCTGGGCCATGGGAGCGGCCAGAAGTAGCCCCCATTCTCTATTTGCAGACTACAGGTGCCCAGGTACAAGTGGCAGGGGACCTGCTTCCTAACTCCACAGAACGCGCTGTTACTGTGTCTGGGGTGCCCGATGCCATCATCCTGTGTGTGCGCCAGATCTGTGCTGTTATACTGGAGGTGCTGCCCTGGGGCAGGGAGTTGGGGGCAGGAGATGGGCCCTGGGCCTGCCTTGTGAGGCACCCCAAGCCCTATGCATGTGACACCAGGTGGGGCAGGGTGGGGCTGCATGGATGCATTTACCTGAGGGTCATGAGGGCCTTGAGGCTACCTGGGCACCTGGGGAGGTTAGTGGGCCAGAGAGGGTCCTGACAGAGCCTCCCCGTTTATGCCTTCCAGTCCCCACCCAAAGGAGCCACTATCCCATATCATCCCAGCCTCTCCCTAGGTACAGTCCTTCTCTCTGCCAACCAGGTGAGGGGAACAGTGGAGCAGTGGGAAACATTCCTGGAGATGGAGGAGGGCATGGAAGAAGGAATTGGGGGTCCAGGGATGGGGGAAGGAGTGACTTTGGCTGAACTGCCCTGACCTATCACAGTAACCCCCTTTTCACCCACTTTGTCCCTGTAGGGCTTCTCTGTCCAGGGTCAGTACGGGGCTGTGACCCCAGCTGAGGTGAGTGACCTACAGCCCAAGGCACCCCTTCTGAAACCAAACCTCCTCTGACCTCTGACCCCTCTTCTTCGACACAGGTCACCAAGCTCCAGCAGCTCTCGGGCCATGCGGTCCCCTTTGCCTCTCCCAGCGTGGTGCCAGGTGAGTAGCCCTTGCAGGAGGAGGCAGGGGCAGATCCCAAAAGGGCAGCCCCCCACCCTTCCAGGGGGAATGGAAATGGGGGTATGGGAAAGGCCCAGAGTCACACTCAATCCCTCTTCTCCCGCTCAGGACTGGATCCCGGCACACAGACCAGCTCACAGGAGTTCTTGGTTCCCAATGACGTGAGCAGGGAATGGGGTGGCTGGAGGGTGGGTAGAGGGACCGGGGGTCTGGGCCTTGCCCAGGGTTTGAATTCTGCCCTCCCCCTAGCTGATTGGCTGCGTGATCGGGCGCCAGGGCAGCAAGATCAGCGAGATCCGGCAGATGTCGGGGGCACATATCAAGATTGGGAACCAAGCAGAGGGCGCTGGCGAGCGGCACGTGACCATCACTGGTTCTCCGGTCTCCATCGCCCTGGCCCAGTACCTCATCACTGCCTGGTGAGCCTGGGGTGGGTGGTGGGGGGTGGAACAGGTCACGGGGCTCATGTGCCCAAGAAAAGCAGGGTGGGCGGGGAGAGCTGGCCTCATGTCTCTGTCTGGGCCCGTCCTCTGCCTCCCCAGCCCTATGCCATTTCCCCAGGATCTTCCACCTAACTCACCTGTTTTCCTGCCTTCTCCCTCCATCCCTCACGTCCTCTTTCGCAATTGCTGTTTCTTTGGCCTGACTGTGTCTCCGCTCACCCCTTACTGTGTCTGCTTGTCCTTTCTTCCCATCCTCACCTTCCCCCAAACATACCCACCCCATGTCATTGTTCTCCCTTCAGTTCCTCTCTCCTGTCTTTCGTCTGATCTCACGCCCTGTGTCTGTCCCCATTGCCCTACTCTCACGTCTACTCTCCCCTTCATCTCCTCTCTCTCCAGTCTAGAGACGGCCAAGTCTACCTCTGGGGGGACGCCTGGTTCGGCCCCCGCAGACCTGCCTGCCCCCTTCTCACCGCCCCTGACAGCCCTGCCCACAGCTCCCCCAGGCCTGCTGGGCACACCCTATGCCATCTCCCTCTCCAACTTCATCGGCCTCAAACCCGTGCCCTTCTTGGCTCTACCACCTGCCTCCCCAGGGCCGCCTCCGGGCTTGGCGGCCTACACTGCCAAGATGGCAGCAGCCAATGGGAGCAAAAAGGCTGAGCGGCAGAAATTCTCACCCTACTGAGGCTGGCTGAGGCACAGGCAGGGGCAGGCAGGACCAACGGCAGGGGGCTGCCTCCGCACCCTACCCGCCCGAGGAGACTCCAGCCTGGGGTCCCAAGCGCCGCTAATGCCCAGAAGCATGGATGCACCCCCTGCCCTGCCTCAGTCTATGGGAGTTCCTCCTCTAAGAGTGGCAGCAGTTTCTGGCCCAGGGTTCTCAGAGCCTTGGCAGCTCCAGGGCAGGGGGCCCCACCCCTCAGCTCTATGCTTGGATATAGGGAGCAGCCAGGGGCCTCCCTAGTGACCCCACCATGGGGGGGTGTCACTCATGTACTCCTCCCCATCCCTTAGGGCTTCCCAGCCTACTGTGCCCCCATGGGAGTCAGGGAGGAGGGCTGGGGGTGGCTGGGGCCACGCTTCTCTCCCCACCACCTGCAGATTCCTGCTGCTTCCACTGATACCCATTTGACTGGAATGGACTGGCTGGGCTTGTCAGGGGGTGCCCCGAGAGGGGGCACTGCTGGGTAGCTGGGGGAGTGGCATAGGGGCAGGGGCCCAGTTCTCAGCAGCAGACACTCTGTACAGTTTTTTCAATCCCTGTTTTTGAATAAATATTCTCAGCGACCAGGAAGTTGTGAAATACTGGTGTTGAGGGGTAGCAAAACCTCCAGAAAATGGGTGCATCTGGGCCTAGAGGACCTCCATCTGTGAATCCACCAACCCCAGTTGGACCTCAGCCCCTTCCACACACCAGTTCTGGGGCTTCAGGGATCTTTGCGGATCAAGTCATCCAGCCTCCTGCTTCTAGCACCAAACTGGTCCGGTTGTTTTCTGGGCGTTTTAGAAGCAGACGGAGGAGTTTCAGTAGCTTTGTCCAGCCTCCCCGTGGTGCAGATGTCAGAGAAGTCCTTCCGAGTCTCTCCACTGGTTCCTCCTGCTGTGGTTGTAACCCAGATCCTGCCCTACTTGGCCCATCACTTTTTGAGCCCTTAGGGCTATCTTCTCTGTGACCCTGCCCACTTTCTCTCTTCCCTTGGCCTGGGTACCATCCATGAGTTTCACAAACCATCTATGCTGGAGATGCTTAGAGATGGTGCAGTGCACAGATGGGAAAACTGAGGCCTAAGGAAGCGTAGGTCTGTGCACAAGACCATGCAGTGTTGGGCCCAGAACTCAGGATTTCTGGCTTTCAAAAGCCGTGGGCCTCACCAGGCTGCAGGCACCCTTTCTCCTGTTCCAGAGCCAGAAGTCCTGGCAGGCAGCTGTTGCCCCTGTGCAGGGGGCTGGTTGGGCCCCCTCTGATACCACCCTCCTTTCTCCAGCTCAGGAGAGGGGTCTCAAGTGGCCCCTGGCATACTCAGGCTCCGCGCGCACCCTGCCAACTCCGGGGCCTGTTCTGGTGCCCCAGAAGGGCCTAAGGCAGGGCCCTCTGGGGGGCCCTGGAGGCACTTCAGGAGTGCCCGCGGGTGCCAGGCCTGCGGAGTACAAGCCCGCGGGGGCCTAGGCAGCGCGCGGCGGGTAAGGCGGCCCAGAGCCAAGCGCACCGGGCGCTGTAGCAGGCCGTACAGGAAGGGGTGAGCCGCGAAGGCTGAGTAGGCTACCCAGGTGACAGCTGCCTCCGCCTCTGCGGCCCGCGCTGCGGGCGCCAGGCACGCGCAGCCGTAAGGCAGCCAGCAGGCTGCAAATTGGCCCACGGCCAGCCCTGGGGCCAGGGCCGCTTTGCCCCCGGGCAAGCGAGGCCGGAGGGGCGGCAGGATGGACAGGCGGCTATCCAGAGAGTCGGAGCGTAACCGGGCCCCGCGCGCTGGCCGCGGGGGACGAAGGGCAGCGCGGCGCGCCACAACGAAAATGCTGCCGTAGGCGCCGAGCAGCAGCAGGGCGGGCAGCGCGAAGGCCAGCAGTGCCCAGAGCGGTCGGAAGGGCCCGAGGCCCCCGGCCAGGACGGAGCAGCGAGCCGGAGCAGGGGGCGGTGCGGGCGGCGGTCCGAGCAAGGAGAGCGCGCCCAGCAGCCCGGCGGCGGCCCACACGGTGGTGAGCACGAGCACCGGCGGCGGCCGCGAGCCCGGCCGCAGCGGGTGCACTATGAGGCGGTAGCGCGCTAGGCCCAGTGCGGCCACGCCAAGCGTGCAGGCGGGCAGCAGCGCAGCGGAGAGGAAGCGCGCGGCGCGGCACGACGCGGGTCCCAGGCGTATGCGGCCCAGCCCGGGCGGCGGCGCGGCCACCAGGCCCAGCGGCATGATGGAGGCGGCCGCCAGCAGGTCCACGACGCACAGGTGCACCAGGTAGAGCGCGTCGCGCAGTCCTGGCGTGCGCAGCACCACAACCAGCACTGCGCCGTTGCCCAGCAGTGTCCCCACTTCCACGACAGCCGCCAGGATCAACCCGATCGAGCCTGCAACTTCTGAGACGTTCAGCTCTGTGGTGTTGGCCATCGGAGCGCTCAGGCTTCACCCTGTGCTGGGATGCAAAGAGCAAAGTGCAGCCTACAGCTTCGGGATTCCCATCACCTGTCCCTTGCTCCTCTGGCCCCTCACCTCATTGGCTGCCCAGGGGGTGACTCCGACGCCCAGGCCGCCATCATCTTGGGTGCTTGGCCAGCCCCATGGAAGGGTGCAAGGCTGAGCCTGCCAGCTCTCTCCCTTGCCCCAGCCCGGCTCCAGCAACTCAGGCTCTGTCGGAGACGGTACTGGCTGTCACTCTGATGTTGCCCTTTGAAGACACACAGGGCTGGCAAGGGAGGGGCAGGGCCTGGCGCCAGCCCCCTGGGTCCTAGCAGCTGACAGCTGGAGGCTCTGCTGTGGAAGAGCCTTGGAGTGCTCCTGGGGTGGTGGTGGTTGGGGGCAGAGTAGGCACTGGCCAGGAGCCCAGACTGAGATGGTTAGAGTGTGGGCTTTGGAGTCAGCCAGACTCTGCTCTACCTTTCCCAGTGGTGGGAAGTGGCCCCCATCTGCTCCCTGCCCCACCCTCATCAGTGGGGGTAATCATTATTTAGCTCTTATACTGAAGAGAAACTGAGGCACTAAGTGAAGCAAGAGCTGGATCAGGAAAAGCCTTAGGTATGCTCTGGCCCCTGGGAGGGCCAGTTCTCTCAGAAAGAAAGGAGGCTGGGAAAAGTGAAGGAAAATCATAGGACGTGGCACATAATAGGTGCTCAGCTAATATTAACTTAGCACAGAATGAGAACGCACCCCTCTCCAATTTTCAGGATATGCAGTTTGAGTGAACAAGATTCCCACCCTCCATTTTCCTGATTAGGCACAAACCCCAGCCCTGGCCAATCAGTGTGTGACATCTGCCCCCACCCCAGGGTGGTTGGCTCAGGGAAAGCCATGTAACCAGTGGTGCCCCCAGGTGAAGTCATCTGATCCCATGGCAAAACCCCTGATAGCTACACCCTGATAGCTTGCATTTGTATCTGAAGCTCCTTCCTTCTTGAATCTCAGACTTAGGTATCCAGCTGCCTTTTCAACATCTCCCTCAGAACTTTGACTAATCAGCACCTCAAACCTCGTCTGTCCGAAACATAACCATGACTCATGAGCCCTCCCCAATCTGCTCCTCCCCAGGGTTTTCTCCATCTTAGCAAAACTCCATTTCAGGATGTCTCCCTTTCCCCTCGCCCCATATCCAGTCCATCAAGATCTCTAGAATACAGCCATTTCTCACCACCAACACTACTCGTGTCCCAGCAGCCACCACCTCTCACCCGGGCCATTTCAGCTTTCTTTATTCCTGCACCTCGTGCTGGTCATTTGCCTGTTAGCCCTCAGACCCATTCCCCACTTCTCCCCAGGGTTACTCTGCCCTCCTGGGAACTGTACTTCCCAAGCCCCTTTGCCAACTGGCTTTGGGCATATTCAGCAACGGAAGTTACCAGCATTAGACTGGAGGGTGGGAGGAGGGAAGAAGTTAGGATATTTCTCTCCTCATGCTCAGCCTGGGGCTCCCTCGAGGCAGCCCCCTCTGTGGTTCTAGCTCCTGCAGGGTGACCCTAGCCTCTGGGCATCAGAGCACCATTTCTTTCCATTATCCCTCCGGCCTTAGGGTGGTAGTGACTTCCTGCTGCTGCTCATCTTTGGATTGCCCCATCATCTCCCATTTGGAAGTTCATTTATTTCCCTGCCTCAAATTCCTCTTGTCTGGTACCCCTAGGATAATTTCTGTTTTGCTGACTGGATCTTAGCTGGCACACACCCATTCTCCACACAGCAGCTGAAGGGGATCCCTTTAAAAACCAACCAGATGGAGGCATGATCCTGCCTTCATCCTTCCAGGAGCTCCCTATCATCAGAATAGACTCTCAGCTCCTCTGTGACGTGAGCTGGCCTCCTTATCTGACTTCTCCCCACCTCTCTGAGCTCACCCTCCTCCTTCATGCCCACCACACTTCCCACCATGGCACCGGCTTGCTGTTCCTCCTACCTGTCAAACCAATTTCTACTTCAGGATCTTTGCATTTGCCGTTCCTTCTGCGAGAACACTCTTCCCTGGGATCAGTCCCTGGCTTTGCTCTCTCTTACTTAATTCAGGTCTCTGCTCAAGACAGACTTTCATTGACCATCTTTTCTAAAATCGTTCCACCTTCTGGCCGGGCACGGTGGCTCACGCCTGTAATCCTAGCACTCTGGGAGGCTGAGGTGGGAGGATCGCTCAAGGTCAGGAGTTCGAAACCAGCCTGAGCAAGAGCGAGACCCTGTCTCTACTAAAAATAGAAAGAAATTAATTGGCCAACTAAAAATATATA